>PVJO010013555.1:0-51369 GCA_004026905.1 Hystrix cristata
TCACACTAGAGAAACAATGTGATATTTACACTCATGTATCTGATTTGTTTCACTTAGGATTATGATCTTGAGGTGTACCCGTTTTCCTATAAATCACTCAAGTTTATCCTTCTTTATGGCAGAGCAATACTCCATTATATATAAATATTACATTTTCTTTATTGATTCATCTGTTTATGGGCATATGGACTATTTCAAAGATTTCGCTATTATAAATTGTACTGATATAAATATGGGTGTGCATATATCACTGTGGTATGATGCTTTTAACTCTTTCAGGAAGATAAGTAGAAGGGGAACAGCTGGGTTGAATAGAATCTCTAGTTTTAGTTTTTTGAGCAATCTCCATACTGATTTCTATAGTGGTTATACCAGTTTACACTTTCACCAGCAATGGAAAAGGGTTCCTTTTCCCCCACAGCCTCACTAGTATTTGTTATTTATTGATTTCTGGGGGGTTTGGGGGAAGGGGTGCTGGGGATTGGACTCAGGGCCTCATGCTTGCTAGGCAAGTACTCTACCACTTTAGCCAAATACCCAACCCCAATTCATTGATTTCTTGATAATACCCATTCTTTCTGGAGTGAGATGGAATCAGTGTTGTTTTAATTTGCATTTCTCAAAAGACTAGTGATGCTGAGCATTTTTTCATATATTTATTTGAGGTTTATATTTCTTCATCTGAGAAATGTATATTCATTTCAGATGCCCATTTTTGTATTGCGTCTTTAAATTTGGGGATCTGATTTTTTTGAGTTCTTTATATATTCTAGATATTAGTCCTTTGTCTGAGGAATAGCTGGTAAAAGTCCCTTCCCATTCTGTGGGTTGTCTCTTCACTCTGTTGGTGGTTTTTTGTTTTTTGTTTTTTGTTTCTGGGCAAAAGCTTTTTAATTTGATGTGATCCCATTTGTTGATTCTTTGTAATATTTCCTGTGCAATCAGGATTTTGTTAATAAAGTCTTGGCCTACACCTCTGTCTTCAAGAGTTTTGCCTATTCTGTCTTCCAGCAGATTAAGAATTTCTGGTTTTATATTTATATCTTTGATCCATTTCAATTTTAGTTTAATGCATAGTGAGAGATATGAGCCTGGATTCCATTTTCAGCATGTGGAAAACAAATTTACCCAGTGCCATTTATGAAAGAGGCTATCTTTTTTCCAGGGAAGATGTTTGGCCCCTTTGTCAAAGATAAGGTAGCTGTGTGTGCTTGGAGTTGTTTTTCTGCATCTTCTATTTTGTTCCATTGGTCCTCAGGTCTGGTGGTTCTCCCCCCCCCCCGCCCAGTTAATACTGTTTTTTATCACTGTAGCTTTGTAGCATAACTTCAAACTGGGGATTGTGATGGCCCCTACCTTTGCCCTGGGCAAATTGTTGCCCAGAATTGTTTTTGCTATTCTAGTTCTCTTCTGGTTCCACATGAATTTTACATTCATATGTGAGGTATACTAATTTTATTTTGATTAGGTTGGCATTAAATCCATACAACAGTTTTATAAGTATGGCTGTTTTGTTCTGCCTTTATATTTGTTCTGCTTTTCCAAGAACAGGGGGTATCTTTCCATTTTCTGATAGCCTCTTTGATCTCCTTTCTCAGAGCACTGTAGTTTTCAAGGTATAGATCTTTCACTTCCTTCATTAGGTCAATTCCCAAGTATTTCATTTTTCTTGTTGTGATTATGAAAGGTGCTGTCTCCTTAATTTCTCTCTCAGTGAGTTTGTTATTTGTGTAGAGGAATGCTATTGGTTTTTGAGTGCTGACTTTTTATCCTGCTATGCTGTTTATTATTTCTAGGAGTTTTTGCTGGAGTTTTGGAGGTCTTTTATGTAGAGTATCATATCATCAGCAAATAATCATAATTTAACTTCTTCATTTCCTATCATTATTTCTTTCTCTTGTCTAATTGCTCTGGCTAATGTTTCCAGAACTGTTTCGAACAGGAGTAGTGATAGTGAGCATCTTTGCCTTGTTCCTGATTTTAGAGTGAAAGCTTTCAGTTTTTGAACAGTTTAGTATGATGTTGGATGTTGGTTTGTCATAGATGGGTTTTGTCAGATTGCAATAAAGACCTTCTCTTCCAATTTTCTGTAGATTTTTTAATTTTTGTTTTGTTTTGTTTTGGTTTTTACCAACGAATGGTGCTGGATTTTGTCAAATGTTTTTTCTGCACCTATTGAGATGACCATGTGGTTTTTGTCCTTGGTTCTATTAATGTGGAATGTGGTATATTACGTTGATTAATTTGCATATGTTGAACCATCTCTGCGTCCTTGAAGTGAATCCTACTTGGTCATGGTCTGTAACCTTTTTGATGATTTGCTACAGTTTTTTTGCCAATATGTTATTGAGGATTTTGACATCGGTGTTCACTAAAGAGATTGGCCTGTAGTTCTCTTTTTTGGTTGGATCCTTCTCTGGTTTTGGTATCAGGGTGATGCTTGCTTCCAGGAATGAGGTTGGGAGTATTGATCCCCTTTCAATTACATTGAAGAATTTGAGAAGTAATGGCATTTGATCTGCTCTAAAGTGTTTGTAGAATTCAGCGGTGAATCTGTCAGGACCTGAGCTTTTATTTGTTGGTAGTTATTTTTTGTTACTTCTTCAATTTCATTGACTGATATGGGGTTATTTGGAATTTTTGTATCTTCTTGATTCAGCTTTGATAATTCATATGTATCTAAGACTCTGTCCATTTCTTCTGTGTTTGCTATCTTATTAGAGTAAAGGTTCTCAAGGTAGGTATGGATGGTCTTCTGAATTTCTGCAGGATCCATTGTGACTTCACTCTTTTCATCCCTAATTGCATGAATTTGGGTCTTTCCTTTCCTTTTTTTTTTTAAGTTTGGTTAAGGATTTGTCTACTTTATTTAAACTTCCAAAGAACCAATTCTTCAATTTTTTGTATTGTTTTCTTAGTCTCAATTGCATTAATTTCTGCTCTGGTCTTTATAATTTCCCTCCTTTTTTGTACTTTGGATTTTGCTTGCTCTTCTTTTTCTAGAAGCTTGAGGTGCAACATTAGGTTATTTATTTGAGCTAGATCATTTTTCTGATGTGGGAATTCACCACTATAAATTTCCCTCATAGGACTGCTTTCATTGTGTTCCATAAGTTCTAGTATGTTATGTTAACATTATCATTTAACTCTAGAAACTGTCTGATTTCTTCATTTTCATCTGTGACCCATTGGTTGTTCAGGAGGGTATTATTTAGTTTCCATATATTTATGTGTTTTTTGTGGTCTCTTTTGTCATTGATTTCCAATTTCATTGCACCATGATCTGAAAATATGCATGGGATAATTTCAATTCCTTTGCATTTACTTAAGCATGTTCTATGAGCTAGTATGTGGTCTATTTTGGAGAAAATCCCATGTGCTGCTGAGAAGAATGTGTATTCTGTCACTGTTGGGTAGAACACTGTAGATATCTACTAAGTCCATTTATTCAAAGGTTTGGTTCAACTCTACTATTTCTTTATTGATTTCTGTCTAGTTGATCTATTTGTGAAGGTGAGATACTGAGGACCCCCATTACAATTGTATTAGTGCTTATCTAATTTTTCATATTCATTAGTGTTTGTTTTATATAGTTGGGTGTACCAGTATTGGGTGTATATATGTTTATGATTGTTATTGCTTCATGTTGGATTGTTCCATTAACGAGTGTATAGTGATCTTTGTCTCTTCTGATCAGTCTGGGCTTGAAATCCACTTTGTCTGCAAATAGAATAATTACCCCTGTTTTCTTCCAGATTCCTGTCACATGGAGTATTGTTTTCCATCCTTTGACTTTCAGTCTATGAATTTCCTTTTGAGTTAAATGTGTTTCTTGTATGCAGCACATTGTTGGATCTTATTTCTTGATCCATTGTGCCAATCTGTTTCTTTTGATTGGTGAGTTGAGACCACTCACATTGACAGTTATAACTGATGTGTATTGACTTATCCTTGTTGCATTGTTTTTCTGTTGTTGGTTCTGTTTCTTTCCCTTCTGTTCGATTGCCTGCCTTCCCTGGTGGGTTCATTCCACTGGGATTCCTGGAACTGTTGTCTTTGTTGTCTTTTCCTAGAATATCCTTCAGAAATTTTTGGAGTGCTGGTTTAGTGGTCATGAATTTATTCAGGTGTTCTTTATCATGGAAATATCTTATTTCTCCATCAATTTTGAAAGATAATTTTGTAGGGTACATCAATCTAGGTTGGAGGTTATTTTCTTTTAGGGCTTGAAATACTTCACTCTAAGCTCTCCTTGACGTAAGGGTTTGTGTTGAGAAATCTGCTGGGATTCTGATACGTTTTCTTTGGAGGTGATTTTTTTTCTCTTCTCCAACAGCTCTTAACATTCTGTTCTTGTGTCAACTTTCCAGAATCTTGACTATTATATTCCTTGGAAGCTTTTCCGATCATGACTATTTGGAGTTCTATGTGCCTCAATTATCTGAGATTACAGGTGTGCCCCACCATGCCCAGGTGTTGTAAATGTGTTTTATTTAAAATCTATTTTGTCTAATATTAGTATATTAATATAACCACCTTGCTTTCTTTTGGTTGCCTTTTGCATAGAGTATTTTTCCTGTCACAACATACAACTTACACATATGAAACAATTCTTCGATTGTATACAAGTGATGGCAATTTAAAGCAGAAGAATTGTATGTGCAACTTAAAGCAGTAATATAATGTGCAAATTTAAAGCAAAAGAATTTTCTCGTTGTTAAGGCATCCTAAAAATCAAGAAAGCAGAGGCTGGGCTTGGGGATTTAGCTCAAGTGGTAGAGCACTGGCCTAGCAAGCTCCTGAGTTCGAGTCTCGTCACACCCCCCAAAAAAAGAAAGAAAGTAGAAGTAACTTTATTACTAGTACAATCTTAAATCTAATGCAGTTTCATATTTTTGTGATTATAAAAACAAATAAGCCAGATATGCTGGCACATACCTGTAATCCCAGCAAGTGGTGACACATGCCTGCAATCCCAGCACTCTGGGAGGCTGAGGCAGGAGAATTGCAAGTTAAAGCCCAGCCTGGGCCATTTAGTGACTTAGTGAGATCCTGTCTCCCCCCCCCCGCAAAAAAAGGCTACAGATACAGCTCAGTGTAAATCCCCACCAAAAATAAAAGTCTTAGGAGACAAACAATTTGAGACCCACCAGTATGTGTTGACATTGAACCTAGGGACACTATTCTAGAAGATAAATTTTGACCTGTGGCATCCCCGAACACATATAATAATAAGTCACATCATACATCAATTCCATTTTATTTCTATATAGGAAATAAAGTCTTCTCTTTATGTTCATCATGGTAAGAATCAGCACAGAGAAATAGGATTAGCTCCATCATACCCATCTAACTCCCCAATTACTGTTACAACTCAAAAATTCATTCACTCTCATTTGCCTTTGTTTTTTTCAGTGCTAAGAACCAAAATCAGGGTGTCACACATTCTAGGCAAGTGTTCAACCACTGACCTATCCTCCCAGGCTCTCGTTTATTTTCCTGAAAGCACTTTGATTACTTAACACTTTCTAATACTAATAGAGCAGGGCACAGGTAGAAAACACACATGTGTTCAAAAATCCTAGAAATAAATTTCCGAACAAACAAACATTTATCAAGCACGCCTGTCATGTTCACAACCGCATAAAACAGCAAGATATAAGAATCAGTAACAGTAATTGAAAAGAACTAAGTATCCCCACCTCAACCTCCCAACCTCTGACTGCTTTTTTATAGTCAATCAAAATTTTCATTTTGCAGAAGAATTTGAACTTGTTCAAATTTTCCTGGTTTTTATTTTTCTTGTTTGTGTGTAGATCAGTGTGTTTAGCTCTGTGTAACTGAGTCTGTGCATCTAACACCATGACCAAGATGAAGAATAGTCCCAAAAACCACAAGAATTTCTTCTGCTGCTTTTTACAACCAAGTTTATCTCCTTCCCGCCTCCTCACCAAACGCTTGAAGCCAGTCTCCTGTTTTCATATATACAATTTTACAATATCAAAAATGCTATATAAATGGAATCACATAGCATGTAACCTGTGGACGGTTGCTTAGTCCATTTTCTCTTGGTAATAAAACAATGCCACGGACTAGGTACATCGTAAAATAAGTTTTTTTTGGCTCATGGTTCTGGTCCAAGTTCAAGGGGCCAGATATGGTGACTGTCTCCTTGCCTGCAAACTCTTGAGCTGCACAAGGCATTGCATGGAGAGAAACAGAAAGCGTGAGAGTGTGTGTGTGTGTGTGTGTGTGTGTGTGTGTGTGTGTGTGTGTGTCTGGTTCCTCTTTCTCTTCTTATAGAGCTACCAGGATTCTATGACTTTATCTCATCCTAATCACCTCTCAAAGGCCCCGCCTCTGAGCACCATAGTCCAGTTAAGTTTCCACCCTCTTAATAGTAAGCTTCCAACCTCTTAATATCTCGAGATGTAGATTTAGTTTCAAACGGGTTCCACTGGGGACGGACCATATTCAAACCATAGCAACTATGTTGTTTGTATCTTGTCCTTTACTCCCTGCTGATGTTCCATCCATCAGTTCCAACAATTGCTGAAAACAGGACATTGCTATCTCCCCTCTGTAATTATGGATTTGTCTGTTTCTTCTTTCAGTTTTCTCACGTCTTGCTTCCCATGCTTTGGGGCTCTGTTGTTTGCCTTACAGACATTTAGAATTGTGTCTTCCTGGTCCTTTATCATTGTTCATATTCTTCATCGCTAGTAATTTTCTCTACTATGAAGACTATTGTGTCTAATGTTAATAAAACTACACTTCCTTTTCTTTCTTTCTTTTTCTTAATACGTGCATGGTTTATCTTTTCTAAGAGTGTACCATCATTAAAAGAATACCTGAAAAAGAGTTACTGCAAAGAGAAAGATGAAAAAATAAGAAAGTAAGGGTAGACCTAAATGAAATGTATTGACATATTAAATTAAACATTTATTAACCATCAGGAAACCTAATTCTAGAATTTAGAAAATGATACTCATTAGATACAAATCACAGAATACAGTGAGAGATTCAGTTAATGAAGCATGGCATCATTGCGATCTGATCCTAGAGGAAAAAGGCAATGTTGGGTAACTTAGACAAGTGAAAATTTTAAAGCGTAGCAAATGCTAAAAAAAAAAAAATGAAGGGAGAGCTGAGGGTTGGGGCTTCATGAGATACACTCGCCTGGCATGCGCAAGGCTCTGGGCTCCATCCCCAACACGGGGCGGGTGGTGGGGGCCTACTAAAGGACCTACTAAAAGAGAAGCTATTTAATCTTTAACTTACAAGATGGAAAATTTAAAAGTCTTTATCAATTTTAGAAGAAGTAGAAGAAAAGGAGAGGGAAAAGAAACAAAATTTTAAAAGATGACGAAGATGAAATGCGAGTAACTTGCTTGCTCCATTCTGAGGCACACAGAACACAAAAGAGACAGACGACTCGCTGGGTTTGTCAAGATGCTGATGTTTTCACGAACTGGAGGCACACCACGCAGAACCTGTTGTGCTCAGAGGACTTTCAAAAGAGAAGGACGGCCTTGCTTTCTCACCAAAATTGATAATTAACCAGCTCTGTAAAGCGTGTATTGATGTGGGGAGGAGGTTAAAAATCAATCCCTAGAAAAACTATTTCCTGCTTCTTGTTTCTCTTTCTCCACCACCCTAAACCCTGGACCTTCAAACCCCTTGAGGCCTCAGAGTCTAGTACTTATTCTGTCTCATGGGAGAGGGGGAGAGTGAGGGAGGGAGGAGGAGGGAGAGAGACAGAGAGCGATTGAAAATATGCATGCGTGGGGAAAGTAGAAGCAAATAAATCACTATTTTTACATAAATTTCCTGAAACAATAAACCAACCTATAGCAGTGACTGTATTTAATTCATTTTTAAATCCCCAATACTTCAGACAAGAGTGATGATACAGAAGTTATGAATATAAGAAAGAGGGAAACAGGGCTGAGGATGTAGCTCAGTGGAAGGGTGTCTGCTTAGCATGTGTGAGGCCCTTGGTTCAATTCCCAGCACAGTGTGCCCCCACCCAAAAAAAAAAATGGAAAGAAAGAAAAATGAAGCAAAGCAGAGTGGGAAAGTGGACGGGGTGAAGTAAAAATAATCAATACACATTTATTGAACACTTGCTATGTGCCAAGCCCTAAGGAAATAGAATTGCAAGGCATGTCTTTAAACATATGGGATCCAGGCCAGGGATTTAGCTCAGTGGTTGGAGTGCTTGCCTCTCAAGCACAAGGCCCTGAGTTCAATCCCTGGTACCTATATATATATATATATATATATATATATATATATATACACACACACACACACACACACACACACACACACACACACACACACATTTGGGATCCATATCTGATTGTACTAAGGGGAGTCAGCACCATTTTCAAGAACAGAAGAGATGTCCTGGACAAGACAAGGACCGAGAGTCAGTATGACACCAGCTCTCCTCACTGTGGTCACATGGCCCCTCCTCACCAGGGTCTTCCTCTCACTTGATATTGGAAGCATAGCCTCCACCTATGTGCTCTTCCAGCAAACCTCCCATCTTAGCAGCATCTCCATGGGCAGCAGCCTTAACTAACTCTTCTCTAAGGTCACCAGATACTTGAGTGTCAAATCATTGTTCCAGGAGTCGGAGAAATTCACCAGTTTTGTTACTGACAGCCAATCCAACAGATGCCATATTGTAAACCACTGCTGGATTATATGCCCCAAATCGTCCATAAACGTGCACATTTATTTTTTAATGTATATTTATTTACTTATTTGTTTTGTTTGTTCATCTGTTTGTTTGTTTTGATACAGGGTCTTTCTCTGTAGTCCAGGCGGGGCTTGAATTCATTACGTAGCCCATGCTGACCTGGAACTCATGGCGAAGCTCCTACCTCAGCCTCCCGAGTGCTACTTCCACATTTAAAACAGTCTGTCTCTTTCAATCAGAGCCACTAAGCAGCAGGGCCAAGTGTAAAGTGCGGCTCTTCTGGCTGTCAGCACAATGCATCATTTCAGCTTTCTCAACTTGCTCAGGTTTTTCCAGTTCAATCCTGTGAAATATCATGTGCTCTGGTCCTCTGTGGAGCCATCTTAACCACCCACTCAGGGTTGCAGGGTACAATCAGGAAAAATTGTGTCTGCTTACCCACTATGCAGGCCTCAGGGATGCCGACCTAAAGACCAGAGAATGTCAGGAGCTCCCATGACACTGGCAAATCCAGAGCACGTATGAGGATGACAAGTGATCACACTAGGAGGCAGTCATTTTTCCCAAGTGGGAAGACAATGAAAATAGAAGAAAAAGCTCTTTTATGGATGTTTTATGGTTTAGATGAGAAATGTTCCCCAAAGACTCACAGAGACAGGGCTTGATCTCCAATGTAGCAATGTTCAGAGGTGGACCCCAGGGAGCTGACTGGATGATGAGGGCTCTAACCTCACCAAAGCATGGATCTATTGATGAGCGAATGGGAAATTAGGAGATGGGGTCTAGTCGGAGGAGGGTGGTCACTAGAGATGTGGCTTTGAAGTGTATATCTGGTCCCTGATCCCTTTCTCTCTATTTCTTGTTTGCCATGAGTGGAGCAGTTTTTCTTGGCCACACCCTTCCACCATATTTGCTGCCTTGGAACCAACCATGGACCGAAACTACCAAAACTGTGAGCCAACATAAACCTTTTCTCCTGTAAGTTGTGTATGTCAGCTATTTTGTTACAGTTAATGGACATCGATATCCCGGCAGTGAATACAACCTGAGAAATGTTTTTTTTCTTTTAGAAATGGTCTGTCTCATGTATTTGCCTTGTAATTGCATCTTCTTGGCTTGGAATTTGACTCTAGTAATATATGTTGCCTCATCTCAATGTCCTTCACAGTACGTGCCACTTCACCAGCCCTCAAAGGCCCATCAGAAGTTTGTCAGGGTCACAAGATGAAGGTACAAATGCAAGCAGTAGAAGGGAGTTCTGTGAGGGTGGATGTCCCAGGAGATGCAGGGGACGGGGGGTCTGATTGGAATTTTTGATGCTTGGGGGAGCAGAGGCTTTGTGGAAAAGGCAGCTTGGAGGCTTAGCCCCTGTATGTGGGAACTCACTGGGCTTTGCTAATGAGCCTGACTTCACCCTCTAGGCCAGGGTTGGCAAACCTACAGCACACATGCCACAGCAGGCTCTCTGTATCACTAAGAGCTCTAAAGGGTTCACCATCACTTCTCTAGGTAATGGAAGAAAATCCATTTTTAAAATGATGAATTTATGAAACATATATTGCAATAAAAGTAACTCTGGTAATAAAGTATACACACTAAGGTGTGAAGAAGTAGAGGAGAGGGAGCCCTGGTAGACACCTTTAATGATAGCCTGGATGAGAACCAATCTGCACTGAGGACGGCCCAAGGGCTTTAAGAAAAGGCTGATTTGACAGGTGCATTTGGGCACACCTGCAATCCCAGCACTTTAGGAGGCTGAGGCAGGAGGATCATCAGCAAGGCCAACCAGGGCAATTTAGTGAGACCCTGTCTCAAAATAAAAAATAAAAAGGGCTGGGAAAGTAGCTCAGTAGTAGAGTACCCATGGGTTCAGTCTCTAGTACTGGGGAAAAAGGAGAGAGGGAGAAAAAGGAGAAAGAAAAGAGTAGGCTGATGTCTCATTTAAGAGTCATTTCAGGGGAAAACAGAACCAGAGCTGGGGACCAAGTGGAGGTAGATTTGAGGCAGCAGGTAAAGATGCCAGGTGGGCAGTAGCAGCTGGATCAAGGGCTAGTTCGCTAATCAGAGGTCTCTGATAATTTTCTGAGTCATGATTGACAATCTAGAACCTTCTGCCATAGTCAGACTCTTCCATACAGAAGCATGTGTGCAGTTTTTCTACCAAATCACAGTTCTGTGAACTTAACTTTACTGATAATACAGGACATTTTCTCTCTTTTCTGTCCACTCACTGGCGATATTACCAAGAATGTACTCAGCACTCTTTTCTTTTTAGACTCAATCTTTCAATAAGCTAATCAACATTTGGAGCTCCAGCTCACCCAGGTCTTCATCTCCATTGGCCACTTTCATCTCAAACTCGGCAGGTTCAAATAGAAGGATCACTGTCCTTCACCCTGATGATTGGCCCCCTCCATCAACGCTGCCTTCTCTGCTCATAGTAAAATCAGGTTTGCAGTCTCCCAAACTAGAAACCTTGAGGCTTCCTTAGTAAGAAGAGAGCAATACGTTTAGGAGTCAGGCAGGTTCAGCGTGAGAAAAATGATTCAATGAACTGTCCACCAGACAACTTTGGCCTAGCGAGTCAATCTGTCTAGACTTCTTCAATAGCAAAATCAGAGAAATAATACCTAACTCAGAAGAATCTCACAAGAAGATCCTAGGGGCAAATGCCCCAGTACCAAGTCGGCACCCAACAACTTGGTTTCCGTCTCCTACACCCTCTCCTTTGATTCCTATTCAGTCTGCAAGTCTTATAAATCCTGCGTGTCCCTCTTTTCTCTACTTCCATCATGATTCTCATCTACATGTTCTCTTATCTCAGGCCTCCAACAGCCTCTGACCTGATCTCTCTTCGTCAGTCACTCGCCTTACAGTCTGTGCTTCAGCTATGCTATTCATATTTCTAAACATGGCCTGCAGCCTCTGAGATGTGCTTGGTGTGCCCAGGTTGGGCACTTAGATAAATATCTCCAAGGCATAAAGGTACATGTATGTGGTTCCTCACTCTCATTTTCTTATAACTTACGCTGCCTTCCACCCTTAGTATCTCCCCATCTAGTTGAGCACAAGGATCAGCAAACTGAGTCTGAAGCAGACACCGTCAGCCAGTGATTAACATCCCCATTCCTAGAACATTGCTCAATTGATGGCATCTTATGTGCTAGAAGACTCAAAGTCCATCAGTTCTTAGGATTCCAGAAAACGGCAGTAGCCATCAGCAAAAGGAAAAACTAATTGATTTTGGATAGCCACCTCTGGCCAGGTGGAACCCACGATAGCAAATGAGATCCCATTCACAGTAACAGTAATGACAGATACTGAGAAATTAACATGATGAAGGACATGTGTAAAAGTTAAAAATTCCATGAGTAGTTACGGGGACTGGGGCAATGGTGGGAATGGGGAGTACAGTTTAATGAGTACAGAGTTTTGGTTTTGTAAGTTGAAAAGAGTTCTAGAGATTGGTTATATAACAATGTAAACACACTTAACATTACTGAGCTGTACACTTAGAAATTACTAACATGGGGGCTGGGGATTTAGCTCAGTGATTAGAGTGCTTGCCTTGTAAGCACAAGGGCTTGAGTTCGATCCCCGGCACCACAAAAAAAAAAAAAAAAAAAAAAAAAAAAAAAGAAATTACTAACATGGTAAATTTTACGTTATGTGGGTTTTCTTAACCACAATTAAAGTTTTTAAATTTATTTTTTATAAAATTTTGTGATAAAAATCCTAAAGGAGCCTAAGGTACGTACCTTGGCTAGGGAATAAACGAAGCAGGAAGGAACCTCCCACACACAAGGTCAGGAGATGCACCCTTGCCGTGGGTGCACACCGCAGCCTCTGTTTACCTCCATGACAGAGATCAGCTGACTGCATTTAGGGTTCCTCTCCATCAGGCTGGGGGTGTAGTTCAGAGGTAAAGCACTTGCCTAGCATTCATGGAGGCCCTAGATTCAATCACTAGCACCTGCCAAAACAGTCTTTCTAGTTGTCCGACTCCTTAAAGAGGCTAGATGTTTCTTTAACGCAGAAATGAGCTCTTTATTCTGTCATCCTCCATCCCTGCAACACAGCAGGCACTTCATATGTATTTGCTGAATGTGAATAAATGAATGAAGAGTTAGACACATTTTTGTTAAAGCAGTTTTCAGAGATCAACTCCAGCGGTAGGACTCGATGCCATAGAAATTACTTTCACTCCCACTTTCCAGAAAAGGAAACTGAAGCACAGAGAGGTTAAGGAACTCATCCAAGGCCCACAGCTACTATGAGGTACTGCTGGACTTCGAATCAGGATGGTCCAGCTCCAGAGTCCACACTTTGAACTGCTTGCCAAGTTGCCGTTCAGTAGATGAGAAATTGGAAACCCAGGTCAGCTGAAAGTCCGAAGTCAAACTGCTAGTAAGTGATGAGGCCCGACCCTACCTGTCTGCTTTCAGGAAATAACTGAAAACTGAACCAGGGGAAGTCAAAGGGCTTCTCGGTGGAAGATGTGCTCATCAGCTTCCAATAAAAGGTGGAAAAGTCACGTTTTAGAGGCACCTGACATTCTGTGCATGTGTGTGTGTGTGTGTGTGTGTGTGTGTGTGTGTGTGTTCTTCCCATTACAGAATCTAAAGCCTCCAGGGTAGAGATCTTGTGATTCTGTATCCCCAAAGCCTGGCACAGTGCCTGGCACAAAGCACACACTTAGACAAACAAAGAAAGAAAAGAGAAATCAGGAGCCAAACTACCTTTTATGCAACAGATCAACGTCACCCTTCAATACATCTCAAGTCTATGAATTTCTAATTAATCTTAGAATTATAATTTCATATCTTGCAAACTCATCATTTGAACTTTAGTCTGTTTATTACCCTCAATGGGCAAAGGTAATACTACAATGAGAAAACTGAGTAATAATTGTCCAACATATAAGTCTTTTGTACACAGCATAAACATCCAATCAAATAAACAATGATCATTGTGAATACCGACATGGAAGCAACCTTTGTAAAGTTCTAGGTAGTGCCCAGGACCATCAACCAAAATTTTAAAGTAGAAATAAAAAGTACAAGTTTGGCACAGATGAGGTTCCTGTCAACCTTGTGTTGTGGGGGATGGTGATGGAGGGACTGGGCAGGGAGGAGCTGTAAATTTCCTGAACTCTCATGCAGAAAGCTGTGTGCTTACATATGTGTGTATTTCAGGAGAAATGAATCATAGCATTATTGCCAACTCAAAGAGTTACTTGACTCTTACAACAAAGTCAGAACTACAACTTTAGTCTGCTTTCTCAGCTACCAAAGAAGGACATTTTCCTGCCAGCGGTCAAATAAGAAAGAATTGTAATGAATCCTTGGTATAAAACAGAGACAAGCCTCAGGGCTCCTTGTGGATGGAGAGAATACAAGAAAGGAGGTGAAATTTGTGGAAAGACCTAGTACATTAATAGATATGCAGGTCTGGGGCAAAATTTTGGTTCTACAAAACTAGCTGCTTCTATTCCCCTAATTAGCGATTTTCTCAGAAGGTGGACATAATCAACTCTTTGTACTACACTTTTTAATAAAAACAAAGTTTGAAGTAGTTGAAGAACAAAGAACAGGTCAGGCCATGTGCCCATCTACTTCTTTTTAAGACCCTTCCACTGTTTTTTACCCAACATAGTAGGAAAAAAAATTGAAACAACATCAACTTTATTAATTTACTGCCTCAAGCCTGGAGGTGTGGCTCTGTGGTAGCTGGCCTAGCGTGCCTGTGACCGAGATCAAGCTCCAGCACCATCATAAAAGATTTATTTGCCAGCTAAAATACATACACAGACTAACTCCAATTCTTTTCTCCCCTCATATTAAAGTAATAATCAGCATCAAAATCCTTGGTGGAGCTCTTCTCTAGCGCTTGTGAGAGCCAGGTTTGATCCCCAGCACCAGAAAAGAAAAAAAGGAAAAATACTGAAAATCCTAGAATAGTATAAATAGGTGTTATAAGATCAGTATTTAAAAAAAAAAAAATTAGTATTTTCTCTTTAAAATGAACCTCCACAAGGGAGGTGACCAGGTATAATAAAATGAACTCAGTAGATATATATGTATGTAAAAATCTACCACGATATGATTCATTAATCTGTGTAGCTAATATGCACTACTAAAAGCAAAAGGGCCTGCAGATTGTAGGGAAGAGATTTGTAAGGAAACACAGCAGGGGAAAAAGGAAAAACCAGAATGTTTCCCACCACTTTTCCTTACTAAATTTCTCTAGTTGTTATATTTGAATTTGGCTGCTGATCCTATAAATGCAAAAAGGTAAATAATGTCACTTCATTTTCTCAAGAAAAATCCAAATTCTGCGTGATTACAGGCCAGGAGACAGATTACAACAGACTGGGGTTAGAGGCCTGTGTTTGCCTTTTGTTATCGCCAGTCACAACTTGCTGGGAAGGTAAGAAAACACTACTGATTATCTGGATTCACAGCAATCTCTAACTTTCAGAAACCTGGAGGTTTGACTGTGACCACGTTGGCAGAATCTAACAAATGGCTTTGTAAATGAAGCAGACAGCGCTGACTGATTATGTTTTATAGTACAACATTTGCTTAAAAAAGAAAAAAAAAAGATTTTCTTTCCCTCAGTAGAATTTTAGGTCCATGGTACCTCTTTTCCAGGAAAACCAGGTCAGCTTGTATATAAGCTGGACATAAAGTCTAGGAAACATAGATTATTTTATTTTGCAAGTGTGGAACATTTTGTTGGTGACATCATGCAAAGTTGACTGTGGGCCGACTTTCAGAACACCCTTGACGAAGTCTTAAACGGATGATCAAGTCTGCACCCAAAACTCAGCACACGAGGGATGAACTTGGATGTGAACGGCAGCAGGAAAGACAAACTTGATTATTTCAGCTGCTCAGATTCTACTTTCCCTTCAAACATCTATAGGATCTCATAATCTCTTTGGTGTGTATCATCGAGTAGGCTAAATAATCGCACTATGGGAGAGATGGGAAGACATGTTCTCTTCAAAACACGATCGTGATTCTTGAACTGAATCATTGTTTACATGCAAAAAAATACACACACAACACCCAAATCAAACTGTGCCCTCTCCCTGGTGGTCTCCATTTTAATTGTTAAATTTTTAGTGCTGGGAATGGAACCCAGGGCCTCCTGCGTGCTGAGCACATGGCCTGCCACTGAGTTCCGCCCTCAGCCCAGGCTGTTTTTTAGATAGATCGTTCAGTAGAGAATGCATTGCTGACTCTGATGACATCCCCGCCAATTACAGTAGCTCAGGAGATGGCATGGGGCAAATACTGACCTCCTGACACGGGAAGGAAAAGCAAGTTGAAAAGATAATCCAGACATTTAACGAGAATGTCCCACTTTCAGTTTTCAATATTCAATTGATTATACAACAGTTGACATTCTACAGGCTAAAAAGAAGAAATCAAATGTATTAGATTTTAAAGAGCCAAATTCTTTCCCATGTTTGAAAGTGGATTATGTCTAAATGGATTAGAATTGGGCATGATTCCTACCTTAGGCACTTTCTCTAGGAACCTCCTCCGGTAAGAAACATTTTGTGAAAAAATAATTTACTATCCAGAAAGTCTCCTTGTTTGCAAGATAAGAAAGCCTGTTCTGCCATCCCAGCAGGCAAGGGTTGTTTAAGTTACTAGATAACAAAGTTGCTATTGATTCTAGTATTTTTACTCTTCCTGATTCCCTGCAGTCCAAGGGGAGTTTGTCAGACTAGGAGTGATTTTTATAAAAAAGAGTAGTTGTTTTTGTTGTAAGTGGCCTCTCGTGACAGATGGGATCCTAGTGCTTTCTCACTGCCCTTTACTCAGAAGCTAGGAGAACAGAGAGCAAATAACTAAGAAACCAACACACTCGCAGTAATCTGGATTTCTCAGCGTTGAGCCCGAGCCCTTGGAAATCAAATATAATGGCTCCTCCTGGACTCCCCTTTTAGCCTGTTGTTAACCAGTTTAACATTCCCTTATCACATGCTCATGTAGGCAGAATTAAATGGAATTAGCTGCAAATTATATAAAATTCATTTACCTTTAAAGGAAGCTGTTTGGTCATGTCCAGTGTGGAGAGTGTATTGCATTAAGACGCAAGTTAATGGTACTGCCTGGAGATGAATCAATTTACTTTGGTTTTATTACCTCCTTATATTTGCCCGTATGTGTTAGCCGCTGTGGCTGGAAATGCTTAGCTCAACTTCACAGAGCCCACGTTGGAGCCACATTAACATCCCAAGGAGAGTCCCACTGTTTCTAAAGAGCTCAGTCCAAGTAAGCACAATAATAAAATAAGATCAGGCTAATCCTTTCTAAATCCTTAGTCACATAAAGAAAGAATGGATGTGTAAAAGGGAAAGGGAATCTACGAAAACGTTCAAGATTTATAACCCACCATGAAAGTGTCCGGGGTTTACAAGCGTTTTGCATGCAGAAATTTAAATGACATCTCTTGAGCTTCACTAGCAGGCATTTTTCAAACATTTCCTCATTTCAGTTTCACAGCAACCTTATGATGTAGTGTTTTTCTTTTTAATAGCCTCGATTCAGTTGTTCTTTGGGAATATTTATGAGTCCCCCTATATCATATTAATTATAATGTGAACCATTGTTGCTGTTATTCTCAATCCCTCGGGCGCAGATTCTCAGCTAGGGATGCAGTTCAGGGCAGAGGACTAGCCCAGCTTACTTAACACTCTAGGTTCAAAGAACTAAAAATTTTTTTTAAAAAACCCAGATTTCCTTCCGTTGCCCCCACTCTCCTGTTGTAATTCTGTAGGCTGGGTTTTGGCTTGGATATTTGCATTTTGTAAGCATCCCAATGATCTTGGTAAACATAGTTCAGGAGTCCAGTCATTGTCCTACGGATCCACATTATTTTGCTGATTCATGGTATTCTGCATCTTTGTTGGATTTGCCTAAAGGTGTTGTAATATAATTGGAGAAAACAAGAAAGTAAATGTATTCAAATAACACTTATCTCTACATAGCAATACCCTAGTAGTTATCTACTACAGGAAGAGTTACTAACAGGAAAATTCAGTGGAGTTGACACCACAAACCGTGAGTCTTTTGCCTTAATAACTGGAAACAGGTACAGTCAAAAGACAGGGCCCTGAGTGGGGATTGATTCTCTCCTTTGAATCCCACAGATTCCCTATTTTAACATTTTCGTGTGAGTCTCAGACTTGGGGACACACTACGCAGTCACTCTGGGAGGGGTATGATTACTGCACCTTCACAAGATGACCAGCACTACACAAGTCCTCATGTCTGGTGTGGGAAAGCAGGAATGGGGAAGGATGCCAGCCTTCCTTTGCTACAGGAACTAGAGTGACTCCCTTCCCTCGCAAGCCTCTTAGGACTTCCTAGGATGCCAGGCTCCTCCCTCACCTGGAAATGCAGAAACCTTAGAAAATGCAACGGAGTCACGTCTGACTAAAGAAAAATACTTAGCACTGGATTCTACATCTACTGTGCTGGCAAAGGCATTGTTAGCTGTGATCGGTTTGCTTCAAACCTTTGTTTTTTGCAGTGCTAAGGACTGAACCCAGGGCCCCCTGAGCAAGATAGGCAAGCACACTCCCATTGAGCTACACCCCAGCCTCACTTCTTCAAATTTCTCTTTCAAGCTTTCCTAGCTGCACCTACTCTCCACACTCATTTATTATTCAGGCTGGCTGAGTGAGTGTCCTGGAGCCCCCTTCCTCTGCCCCTTCAGGTGTAGCCTTGCTTGAGGGCATGTTCCCCTAAAGCACCAAGTGACTGCTCACCCTGGGCTTCCTCCCTGTTGGAATGTCTTGTCATCACAGGCTTGCAGTTAATAACATCGAAATTCTTTTGGGGGCAGCAATGACTGATAACTAAATGCTTGTAGACACATCAAAAGCAATGTTAGGAAATGAAAGAAGACCAGCAGTTTATTGAATGCCTACAAAGTGCCAAGACCATTAGATATTTGGGCTCCTGGATTTCTCACCAAAAAAGTAAAGCCATTTCTTGAGTTGAGTATCTGCTGTATAACAAGACAGTGGACCATTATGGCCAACAGAATGGATTCTAAAAGTGATGTGACCTCAGCTTGGATTTAGGCTCTGCCACTTACTAGCTGTACAATTCTCAGCAAGCACCTTAACAGTGCTATGCCTCAGTTTCCCCCACTGCAAGACAGTGGCCAGGGTGTGTAGCTTAAGGAGCCCTTGTGAGGACTGTTACAAATGTTTGAAACAGTGCCTGGTTTCATATTTGTGCTGTTATTGTTGTTATTATTACTACATACAGTAGATGCACTTTATGGGACAATTGTATTATTTCAGTCTTACAAATAAGCACAAGCTTAGTGACATCCTATAACTCGCCAAGGGACACGTAGCTTGTTTGTGGCGAAACTGGATCCGGAAGACAGAAATATGCAGCTCCCAAGGGCTTTCCATCACATACCAGTAGAACATACATCTGCTCCTGAATTGTTGTTACACAAAGAGATTTCAAGCAGGGACATAGTAAGCGGTCTGTTGGATCAATAAGTACTAATGAACTTATTCGTCCTTCAAGCCAATAACTCAGGTAAAATACAGGGTGGCTGAAGACAGTGGGAGAGATCAAGTAGTGTGGGTTAAAGCTTCTTTGAGCTGTAGCCGCAATCTGGAGGTATGGAGAGATTCTCAGGAGAACAGAAAGTTAAACACAGGAAACAGTGGGATGGGAGCTAGCAGTCAAGGAAAGGGAATTCCAGTGAACATAAAGAGCTGGTTATCCAGGACTAACATCTGAAGGAGCTCGGGCTGGGATGAAAGAGCCGAGCTGGGAGCCAGAGGGGCCGGTCCAGAGCCGCAGGGGAGGGGCAGGTGACCTGGAATCTTAAGAACCTCACCTTTTGGTACTACTCCTTTTCACTGCAAGGCGAACTGAGAATGACCGAGGATTGAACCCAAAGAGGACAGGCCGGTGTCCGTGGACCCCCCTCCTGGGGTATGAGCACAGAATAGTGCACCGTGGTGGAGCACGCAGAGCTTCTTTTGTTGTCCCTTCTACTCACCCTTAAGAGCACAGTGAGGTAGAGAATAAGACACTTGTCCAATTAAACTCAATTTTTAAATTGCATTTATCTGTACAAAGGAGGGGTGCTAAGTTATGTGGGAAATGATTTCAACTCTCCACTCAACCGTCTTGCACTAAGAATTAATGGGAAACCTTTGATTCAAAGAGAGAGGTTTTTTCCGCCTTCACCCCTCCGCTGGTTTTCCCTGGCTTCTCTAAGACCTGGTCACAAGACTCAGAATTCACAAGAAGTAGCAAAGAAAAAGAATGATATGTCCTGTTTAAAAACAAAAACAAAAACAAAAACCAGTGCCCAGGGAATGCACACAAGTTAAAAGTCAATTATGTTTGGTGTGCAATCCCAGCTACTTAGGAGGCTGAGGCAGGAGGATCACAAGTTAGGAAGCCAGCCTGGGAAATTTAGCCAGGCCCTGAGTCAAAATAAAAATTTTAAAAGGCTAAGATGTAGCTCAGTAGTACAGCACTTGTCTTAGCATACAAGAGGCTGTAGGTTCAATCTCTAGTAAGCCCAGCATGGCAAAAATTAAATGAAATTAAAAAGTCAATTATGAAGCCTGTCCTGGTGGTATGAAATCAATTATGAACCTGCAGTCTGGCACTCAGAAAGCTGAGCCAGGAGAATCATGGGTTACAAGACTGCCTGGCCTATGTAATGAGTCCAGCCTGGACTACATAGTGAGACTCTATCTCAAGACAAAACCCAAGTCATTTATGAAGAGTGTATTCTTATGAAGTGCATCATGTTGTTTGCTTTACAGAGTTTTTCAGCTCAGGATGTAATTTCATTTTTATTTTTTAACAGCGAGCTACTTTTTTAAATGAATATGTTCCAGTAAACTAAATTCCCTATAAACGTGTCCTTGGAGTTAAGTGGTTCAATTTTTTCCCTTTACATTGAGAGGCAATCGCTTAAAAATTCTTATCACCAGGCCAAATTCGGTCCTTGGCAGGCCTGCGACGCCACCGAGGAAGCCTGGGCCACTTAGCAAGAACAGGGCAACCTGCGTTCAGGGGGCAGACTGAAGCACGGCGGCGAGGGGAAAGCGGGGAGATTCAGGCGAGGACCTTCGATATCAGCGAGGACTATCAGGACGTCCTGCTAATAAACGACTTTTTCACTGTCCACACTATAATTGGTTTACAGCCTTTTTTGTTTATTTATCCATAAGAGCGCTGTTAAATGGCTCGGGCAGGCGCTCCCTAATGGCTCGGTATCGCGGCGGCCTGCGGGAGGCAGGCAGCTCGGAGCGCGGGCGTCAGCGGGGACTCTGAGCGGAAGCGCATTTCGCCTGTAATGGATTTGGCGACTTTATGGTACCAGAAGCTGTGCTCTCACAGAAAGAGTGCAAGAGCTTGCTCAGCCGACTTCGGACGCGCGCTTCCTATGCCTGTGCGTGACAGTTCGCCAATCAAAAAATCCTGATGGCCCCGTCCCACTTAAGAATAATAAATGGCTGTTTGACCTGTGTTTCCTGGGCCCCTTCTTTAGAAAACAGACAGCAGAAAATGCTAACTGAAAGAGAGAGAGAGAACGAGAGTCCTTTGAACACCTTCAGCGCCTCCCTTCCCTCCGCCCCTACATCTTGGTTCAGCCAGGGTCCCCAAGTTTCTGCCAGCGCGCAGTGAGTGGATTTACTTTTCTACTAAGAGCCTCTTTCCTTTCTGCAGGGCCGAGCAGAAATATTAAATGGGAGCAAATGAAGCATCGAGATGGAGACCACTTTACAGAAATGCGCAATTAGAGGAGAAGTGTAAAGTAAATACTCTAGGGTGGCGGGCAGGGCGGGGAGTATGGGAGGGATGGGGCGGGCCTGGTGGAGTCCGGAGAGCTGGGTGTCCAGGGGAGAAGGGGAAAGGCACGGAGAAAGCGAGCCAGAGGGAGGAAGAAGGTGACCAATCTTTGTCCAGGGCAAAGCTCACGATCACTCATAACCGTGTAGCCAAGTCAACCCTTGGCGACTCAGCAGATTATCTCCGAGGGTCAACACGCTGGGGCTGCGCAACCCCCCTCCGGCCCTGTCCTGATCGATGTGGTCACTCACGCCCAGGGTGATAGCGTCGGGTCTTCCGCGGCCACCGCGAACAATGGGCTCATTGAAGAGGGCACTAGAGATTAGGTGTGCGGGTCCCATGGCCTTTCACGACCACAGGTGTCTCCTTTCCCTTAAGAAATCGCCTACACCCTGCCTGCCCCGCCGGCTGGCCAGGCTTCCCTCAGCCTGCCCTTCAGTGAGGGCCTGGTCTTCAGCAACACCAGACTCATGCCCACCTCTCAGGCCAGATGCAAAAGTTGAGATTGCACCTGCATCCCATCAGAACCTATGAAAATTAAAATGAGTATCAGAACAGTGCAATCTATTTTGCATTTAAAACACAAATATTTCCAGGAGGAAAAAACACATTAAAATTTTGCAAATGTTTGGATGTGGAGTGCATAGTTTAGGAGAGGCAGGTTGCAGGATTTTTCTCTTGCTAGGTTGCTTGTGGTTCGTGCAGTTTTTGCAGAGGCTTTTCTGCACAGGTGTCCAGTTTTTCCAAAATCCTCCGAGGTGGCTGGAGTAATGTGGTCATTTCAGGAGGACCCGGTGGCTGTGCTGGGGCTACAGGAGGTCGTCTGTCCTCACCCGTGAGTGCAGACAAAGTGACCCCGTAAATTCAGGATCCCAGAGCAGCCAGAGGTTGCTCAATGAATTGAAGACCAACATGGAAGTTATGGTGCAAATGCAGCATTTTAATTTCATTTTCCAAATACCCTACCCCCTCCCCACCCCTACACTTGTCTTATTTCAATAAAGTGGAAAAAAGAGAAAGTTCTCCACTAGGAGACTACAGCTAGGCTCCCAGATCCGGACTCACCAAGCCTCTGGAAGCCTGATGCCAACCTCTGCCCTGACTCTCAACCACAAGAGGGGGTCTGCTTCCTTCTCCTTCCCAACTGGCAAAGTGCATTCTGTGTTGGCCAGACGGGCCCCAACATCTATAACCAAAATTAATATAGCCTTCAATTTAAAAAAACACCACTGACTGTTTCTGAAGTTAGAGTTCACACTCCCAAAGCACCAGAAGCCCAACAGACAACAACACAAGAGGTCCCGGAACTGCACTTGCTCCTTCCTGCCTTCTCTGGTACCTGCCAACCAGTTTCCTAAAAAAGAGAAATGACTGCTTCCGGTCTACAGATGGGGGTCTGCAAACTTTTCCGAGTGTATTTGCCAAAAGTTAAAAAACGTGCAACCTCAATATATGTCTACTGATACATTATAGTAACGAAGGAATAATATGCATATTATAGAAGATGCAAGGAAAATAGAAACGTTTAAACCAGGATGAAAACGGCTCCATAAATGAAGTTCTAATATTTTCTGCCCCCTCTACTAGGAAGAGCGCTGCCAGCTGCGTATACAGGTGTGTGCAGCTGAGAGAGAAAATTGAAACGAACGCAGGTGCTGGCGGCCGCCCGGGCCGCGTCTTAAGCAGCCGGCCAGGCCAATAATGGCCCCAGGCTGAGCCACGTGGGGCGCGCCGGAGCCTATGGCGCAGCGGCCGGCTGGCCTGTCCCCGCCGGCCACAGGTTCCCTAGAGAACGGTGGGGAGCTGTCAAAGCGAGCAGGGGTGGCCCGCGGAGCGGGAGCGCAGCTCGGCGCCAAGTCCCGACTGCAGCTCCCCGCTCCTGACTCCAGGTCCCCCACCCCGGCTGCCACCATGAATGGCGAGGAACAGTACTACGCGGCCACGCAGCTTTACAAGGACCCGTGTGCGTTCCAGAGGGCCCCGGTGCCAGAGTTCAGTGCCAGCCCCCCCGCGTGCTTGTATATGGGCCGCCAGCCACCGCCGCCGCCGCCACCCCCGTTCCCCGGCCCCCTGGGAGCGCTGGAACAGGGGAGCCCCCCGGACATCTCCCCGTACGAGGTGCCCGCCCTCGCCGACGACCCCGCGGTGGCGCACCTGCACCACCACCTCCCCGCTCCGCTGGCGCTCCCCCACCCGCCTGCGGGACCCTTCCCGGATGGAACCGAGCCGGGGGCGCTGGAAGAGCCCAGCCGCATTCAGTTGCCGTTCCCCTGGATGAAGTCCACCAAAGCTCACGCGTGGAAAGGCCAGTGGGCAGGTAATCCCAGCGGCTGTCGGCTCAGCTGCCCCCAACTCCAAGTAGCCCACAGGGCTGTCTCCCTGTTGGGGTCCCCAACCCCCTTGGATAACACCTGGTCGGGTGAACTAAAGTACACAGAGAGCCAATGAGGCCATCCTGGTCGGAAGTGCTTTTCTGGTCTGTTTGGGAAGCATCTTTCCCACCCAGCTCTCCTCCTGGGAGCTAAAACCCTTCCTTCCCTATGCTCTCAGCCCACCTTAGCCCCATTTTGGACCTTCTGGATCTTTCTCCAGCAGGGGATCTGGCAGCCCAGGACTGGGTAAAGGGCATCAAGTAAGCTAGCAGGGCCCAGGATCCAGGCCCCTCCTTCACTCTGCCTTACTGGAGAAGCACAGGCCTTCTTGGGAGGGTGTGTGGGAGGGTAGTCGTGTAAAAAGGCTGGGAAGGAAAGGAAAACCGCATTTGTCCAAGCCTGCAAGCTCCTGCGGCCCTGCTGGGGAGTTGAGGTGAACAGGGAGAGGCTGGGCCCAAATGAGGGCTCACTGCAAGGCTGAGGGTGGGCAGCTCACCCTCAGAACCAGGCAGCTGGGACAGGCATCTGAGACGCTGACTCATTTTGACCAATTGTTTAAAGGGTCTCCAGGTTCATCCCAGGAAGTAAGTTTTCTGAAGGAGACTGTCCTACCTGCACAGCCAGCTCAGGGAAGTGGGAGTCCGGGGGTCCCTCGGCCCTAGGCGCAGGCGGTAACGTCTTCCCCGGCGCGGGAGACAAGGATGCCGAGCAGACCCCGGGTCCCTTCCCTGCCCCAAAATGGAAGTGAGTTCCGAGTTCGGCGCGGCCTGTGCTCCCGCCACTACACAATGTTATCGCTTCCTTGCTGCAGCCACTTCTGGTCACACCTGCATTGCAAATAGTTGCCTTTTCTGTGCCTTTAACTGACAGGAAGGGGAAAGAAGCTCCGGCTGGCATCCCCGGAGAATTCTCGAATTCTAGGTGCCCTGCCTGACACTAACCCAGGTGGAGAGGAGATGGGAAGGGGGTCTTGCCTCCTCCTAGTTCCCTTTCTCACTAAGGCAAAAAGTCCTGTGGCAGGACAGGGCCCAAACTCGGCTTCTGCAGTCACTTGGTCACCTTCTGCAAAACCGGAATGATGGGGGCACACAGAGGCTGCAGAAGTGCCTCTGCATACTTAGCCAGCCCCCAAAACCGAGTCCTGAGGCCTCCAGGCCTCAAGTTTCCAGAAATCAGGATTCTTGGGAGGCAGGAAGAGTGTCCCTCCATCTAGGAACTCTCAGCTGGTAATGTCCTGCCTTCCCTCTGGCATCCCTGGCCCTGCTCTCTTAGACTGGGACTTCCTCAGGAAAGGAGCCAGGGAGTCCCTAAGAGAGGCCTTCTGGGGTGGGGTAATTTCATGTCCTCTCTCAAAGGGGCTGTCCACCCTTGGGCTGGTGGAGCTTGGGCTCAGGAGGACCCAAGAAGAGAGGAGGTAAAATTTCAACTGCTGAAAGAAAAACAGCCTTGCCTGAGTGTGAGTGACACCCTAGGAGGGCTACCCTCCCTCTGGGAAGCCTTTTGGGGCTGAGGAGGCCTTGCTGGCCCTTCTCACCCACCACACTCTCTGCCTGCTGGAAGGTCCCGCCTTCCCTCTCCTCCTGGGAGCCACCTGCAGGGTGCTGCTGAGTTCGTGGTCCCTTCCAGGAAGCTTTTCGAAGGAGCCGAACTTCCAGCTTGGGAAACCCATCTGCCCACACCCAGTGAGGTTTCTCTCCAGAGGGGGTGTGAGGTGAACCAAGGCTCTCACATGCAGTAGCAGTATGATACTAAAAACAAGGACCAGACAGACATCCAAAACCCTCTCCCTGCAAGACCAGCTTCGGCCATGCCGGCTGCCTTGTGCCTAAACCACTCTACCGGGCCTCAGAGAAGGGCCCCTTGACTTCTTCCCACCACGGCCTCTGCTCTCAGCCTGGGGCAGCCACAGCACGAGTCTTGAGGCCTTGTGGGATGGATTTAAGAATTGTAGGGTGCCTTTTAAAGTGTCACTTTAAGGCCACTTCGGCATCTCTCCGGGCCAGGGACCACCCCACCCCTAGCAGGGGTGCTCTACTAACTGGAGATTGGGTCTCCTCTCGGCCTGGGGGGAAACCCGCCGGGGCGCTGTAGCAAAAGTAATACCCCTCCCTCATCACACAAAATCTCCTTCGGGCTCCATCAAGGCTTCGCCACCAGTCATAGGCAGAAATGTTTCCTACCTCTGCCCTAAGCCTCTCCGGGAGCTCTGGTGGAGCCTGTCATGGCGCCGCGCACAACCCAGGTGCAGTCGGTAGTTGGAAAAGATGGAGACCTCGAGCCGCGCGCCCCGGGCGGTGAAAGCCGAGCTTGCCTGCGGCCGCTCTTTCCCACCCGGCTTCCCGGTGGCTTCCAGGCTACTCGCGCTTGGAGCCAGGCGCCGCGAACCCGTGGGAGGCTTGTTGGTACACCACCCACCTCTCCTCCTTGCTTCTTGATCTGCAGCTGGGCTCCGACCCCCTCGCCCTCGCTCCCGCTCTGCCTCTGCCAGGGTTCGGGGTGCAGGGCTAACAGCGTCCTGCGGTGGTTTCCTTTTCCACACAGGTGGGAAACAAACTGAGGTTAAAATGACAGCTGTAGAGAATATACCACATCTCGGGTTGGGGCTGATCACAATATAAACAAAAATAACACATGGCCAGATATAACACAAAGAGTCATAACCTGTATAGGCGCAGAGATTTTCAAGCTGTAGGTTGCACCCATCGGTGGATTGTGAAATCAGTTTACTGGGTTGAGATCAGTATCGTTTTAACGAAATAGGAAAAAAAATGGAGAAAATAGCATAATACGTGGGAAAAGCTGTTTTTATGCCTTGAAATATCTGTCAGTTGTATATTCCTGTATGGACTAGACAGTGATTTGAAATGTATTCTTCATTATAGCTCAACTTGGGAAAAGTTGTTGAAAGTCCTGTGTTAAAAGCATGTTATTGCTGTCACAGAATGGAGTCCGTATAAACATCTATTAATAATGCGTTTCCCTTCCTCCAGCATGGGGGCTTGAACCCAGGGCCGTCCAACTAAGCTACATCCTCATCTCTTTGTTTTGTTTTACCTTATTTTATTTTTGAGACGGGGGTCTTGCTACGTGGCTATGTTGCCCAGGCTGGGCTAGAACTTGCTATCCTCCTGCCTCAGTCTCCCAGAATTTGGGATTATGGTCTTGCACACACCCGGCTGTTTTATGCATGTCATGGGCATCGACCCAAAACCAGTTCAATGAATGCATCCAAGAAGCAACCACTCGTTGGCTGGGCTTCGTGGAGCACAGCAACAATCCCAGCACTTAGAGGGCAGAGGCAGGAGGATGGAGAATTCGAGGCGTCCAGGACCAGCGACTTGCTGGGCTCCGGTGGCTCGGCGGGACCGAACCCCTCCCCCAGGGGGTGCGCGGTCGGGGGACCATCCGGGCCGCACTCACCGCTCTGTCGCCCGCAGGCAGCGCCTACGCGGCCGAGCCCGAGGAGAACAAGCGGACGCGGACGGCCTACACGCGCGCGCAGCTGCTGGAGCTGGAGAAGGAGTTTCTGTTCAACAAGTACATCTCGCGGCCGCGCCGGGTGGAGCTGGCCGTCATGCTGAACTTGACCGAGAGACACATCAAGATCTGGTTCCAAAACCGCCGCATGAAGTGGAAAAAGGAGGAGGACAAAAAGCGCGGCGGCGGCGGCGGCGGTGGGCCCGCGAGCGGGGGCGGCGGGGGCGCGGAGCCCGAGCAGGACTGCGCGGTGACCTCGGGCGAGGAGCTGCTGGCGCTGCCGCCGCCGCCGCCTCCCGGGGGCGCTGCGCCCCCCGCCGGCCCCGCCGCCGCCCGCGAGGGCCGCCTGCCCCCCGGCCTCAGCACGTCGCCCCAGCCCTCCAGCGTTGCGCCCCGCCGGCCGCAGGAGCCTCGGTGAGAGGCGGACCCTCCCCTGGCGCTCGGACCCTCAGAGGAGGGGAGCGGACCGGGACCCCGAGTGAACGCGGGCCGGCAGTCGGGGGGCTGCGGGACCGCCCCGGGCGGGAAGGAGAGCCGGGGCTGGGGGCGCCTCGGAGGGTGCTGGCGGGCCTTCCGCAGGAAGCGAGCCTGGTTTCTGTAATACCGGGCTCCTCTGCTGGTGATACTATCGGGTCTGTGATGTCCGCTGCTGTGGCCCGAACCCCTCCTGGCCTCAGCGCTCCACCAGGGGACTTGTTTAGCCGACTCTTCAAAGGACGACGGAAAGTCTGCACAGTGGACCACTCCCCAGCACTCCTTATGCCAGGCCACCTGGACGAGTGCCTTAAGCAGCCCAGAAACTGGACCATTTTTCTTGGGCGACTGCTTTACCTTTATAAATAATTAAAAGAAAGCGTTTGAGGTTTCAAAGATCCAGTGAAATTGATACCTACAAAAGTCCTCATCCTCCATCTCTCCTCCTCCTCTAGCGGGTCTTTCGTTAGTGTACATCCCTCTACTTGGGCTTTCCATCGAAGAAAAAACTTTTAAGTCTGGCTGGGCACGGGGCTGGAGGTAGAGGGCATGGAAGGGTCCTCGCAGGTGCGCCTATGGGGGGGGGGGCTGTCGCTCCCAGGAGACCTGGACCGATGAAGGGAAGAAGGGAAGAAGGTGAAAAACGGCCGCTTGAGACACAGTGCTAAACCAAGCGGCTATCAAACGGTTTTTTATTCAGTGTACGGATTTAGGTCCTGGCCTCAGCCATGGAAAGCTGTGCTGAAGACAAGCTGGGTGAACTGGGCCAGCCCAGAAACAAACAACTATTTACACTTAGTATGATTTCCAGATCTTTAGAACTAATAAGAACATGTGACCAGAGGGTTTAAAAGCTTGTTCTTTTAAAGTTTTTATATTACCGAATATAGCTGGACACGATGGCAAACCTGTAATCCCAGCTACTCAGGAGAATGAGGCAGTTCCAGGCTAGCCCAGAAATTTAGTAAGACCCTGTCTCAAAATAAAAAGTCTGAGGAGCATGTTCAGCACTCAGTGCTTGCCTGGCATGTGTAAGGCTCTGGATTCAATTCCTGGTACCAAAACAATAAAAAGGAAAATTACTTAACAGTTCTTTACGAATAGGTGTGTAGTTTCCAAGTCACTTCCTCCCTTTAACATCTAGGCCTTCTGTTAAGGCTGCATTTGTGGGAAATGCTTAATAAAATACGGTTAACGTGACAAGAGATGGAAAACTCTTTGTTTTGTTTCAAAATTTAAATTAGAGGTATTTTTCTACACTACCCGGGGAAAAATAAGGAAGTAAGAAAGGGTTTTGAGTTAGAGCAGCATGTAGACTGGATTTTCCATTTTTGTTTTATTAAGGATCCATTCTGAGCTTCACAGGCAACAAAGCCTGGAGCATGGGGAGTTAGCCTGAGTCAAACGCTGCGTCTGGCCAGAGCCAAGAGCAGCCCTTGCCACAGTCTGGGATGCACCCTGCTGACCAGGACAGTGGCCCACCACCTCTTTCTTCCCCACACCTGAACTGCTCTTCCTTGGCTTCTCCAAAGAAAGTGTCGTTTTGGATGAATCGCCAGAGACCCAAGGTCAGGACTTCTTGTGTTAGGAGCAAAAATGTCCTGTTTTAGTGGGCTTCCATCCCTTGGGTCCCCTACTCCAATCGGTGGTTTAGCCTTTTGTAAGCCCTCAGCCCCTCCCTTGGCTCTGCTCTGGTCTTTGCCGCCTCGGGGTCACTTGCCAGAGTCGCTGCTTTTCTTTTACAAAGAGGCAGGGTGTTTTGTTTTATTTTGCTTTGCTTTCCTTTGTTTTTTGCAAAAAAGAAAAAAGAAAAAAAATCTTGAAAAATCGAGTCAGAATGCCCCTGCGGTAAAATAAAGTCCCTGCATCACAAAGGAACAGTTTCTCATCGATGAGGTCTTACCCTTTCCCATCAGCCTGTCCACACCCTCGGGCCTCTGGAGTGTAGCAGATCTGCGCGGAACCCCGGGTCCCTCAAATAACTATTCAACCTCTCTTTGCCTTGGTTTCCTCCTACACAAAGTGGGAGCAAATTTTGTACTACTCATGAAATAGTTGGGAGGCTTAAACCAAAGACTACAAAAGCACTTAATTCAGTGTTTAGTAAAATTACCGCTCCACAGTTACTATTTTATGACCATCACTTTCAGAAGCAGTCGGAGGGTCGCTGCTGTGAGCCTTCTGATCTTCTACGACCCCGAGAGTCCACCTGTAGGATTCCTTTCCATATACCCACTTCCTGGCCCACAGTGTCCTTCCTCCCAAATACTCCTTTCGTTTCCGACGGCGACCTTGAAGTGCTTGGGTCCTAGACGCAAACCACCGTTCTTTCCGAGGCTCGGCCCGATCTCCACCGCAAGCTGGCGCGGCTGCACATTCTGCGCGCGGACTCGAGGGTCCGCCAAGGCAGGAGAAGAGGCGCTGGGCTCCGAAGGGCTGTTTCTGGGCTCTGGGCGCTGGGCTCCGGGGGCTGTTCGTTGGCGCAGGCGCTGACTCGTGCCGGGCGTGAGGTCTCCGATAGCGCAGCGGATGGCCCAGAGGTCACAGAGCCTTGCGCAGAGCCCGACGCGGCCGCTCTGTGCGGGGCGCGGAGAAGAGCGGGATCCGGCTTTGAAGTCTCGCTGTACCCCCTTTACCCAGGCCCGGCCTTGATTAGCTCACTCGACTCCGTTCCTGCGTCCTCGAAATAGACTCCTAAGGAGGACAAAATGAGGTGATGTCTGAAGAGTCGAGGCTGCGGCCTGGCTCAGGCTCCAGTTCCTTTGGAGGGCGTGGCGGAGGCGGGGTGCTGGAGGTACCGGTCGAGGCTGCTCTTCCAGGGAACCTCGAAGAGGGTAGAAGAGGACCAGGTTGTGAGCCAGAGAGCCACGGGGGCTCCCCGCAAGCCGCGGAAGCTGGAGAGGATTCGGTCTGGACCCCTCAAGCCCGGCCTGACCACGGAGGGATCAGATCCCTCCCCAAAGGGCGGTTGGCGCGGAGCTCGACGTGCGTACCTGAAAGTCTGAAAAGCCGGCGTGTCCGAGGACGCAAATTGTGAGCTCCGAGGAAAACGGCCTGAGTGAGGACACCCGAAGGAATCTCCTCGCAGCCGGAAAAGGCCAGCGGGGCCCCCGCGAATGGAATGATCTCCAGGGCCCAGATCCGCAGCGCGATTCCGGAACCTACCTCCTCCGCTCGGCCGACTTCGCGTGCTCCTCTCCTGAAAGGAACAGACCGCAGCGGCTTGGAGTGTTCTCAGGGACTGACGGCTGCCTGCGCACTGGAAGGGCAAGGCGCCTGCGGACGCGGCGCGCTCTGCGCCAAAATGCGCCAAATGCGCCAAATACGCGCGAGCAGGTCCCGCTGAACACCACAGTCCGCTCATTGAGCCTCCTGGACTCTCCATTCCAAGGAAATTCTCTGGACCCGAGCCACAAGCCTCGGCATCCCTCAGGGCATCTTCAGCCCCAAGGTGAAGTAGGTTCACTGAGCACCACCCAGCGTGTGCCCGAGCTCTGGTTCTGATCTGAGCCGAGACCGACCGAGCGCTGGTGCGCGCTGGCTGCACTAACACATCCTGGCCCTGTCCGAGCTGCCGGTGCCCTGGAAATCTGGCAATCGCTCCTCGCACACACACCCATTCGCGGAAGCGCTGACTGTAGGAACTGAAGTCTAGAACTGGCAGAGCACGCTGCTATGCGGGCGGGGCCTGAGCTATGGGACTCCCAGTGAGTTTCCCCAAGACCTGTCCGTCCCCACCTCTCCTTGCGTACGCACCGGGTTGGATCGCAGAGCGTCAAAAACAGTGCATGGGAAACAAAACCTTTTTATTTAGGGATGTATTTCTTCTTACAGGTTTGCTATCAGTTACTGGAAAAGGTTTCATCTTAGCTAAATCAGTGTATACACTAACATCTGAGAGTTGGTGGTGATTTCAGGTCCTGCCTCCTGTTTCATATGCGCTGACGTTGTATATTTCACTTTCATCCTTCCCTACAAGACCGGCGAATGAGCGCATTCAGTAACATTCTCTGGGCTCCTGCCCTGTGCTGGCACCGCTGGAATCTTTACGGTGCTTGCCGGGTGAACTCACAATTTGAGCAGCCCATCAGCTGTTGCCCCTGGCGGTGGTAGAGATAAAACTGATTATGAGTGAATTGTTCCAGTGAACAGGAGTCACTCAGATTCCCCAAATGTCTCCTTTTGAAGGTCAAGGGTTGCTTCAATTTCCCAAGTTAATTTTGGCCTCCTTAGTCTAGCGCTGTGGCCTCTACACATCCTGTCCTTCAACAAAGTCAGCTCAATGGATTTACGTTTGAAGGGAATTTAAGTATTGCCCTGGCCTTTCAAGTTAGTAAACTCTACCTATTCTTCTTACATTCGATCAACCCTAATCAAAATCTTTGTATGTATATATAGGTTTGTGTCCGGTGCTGAATCAATCCATCTTTGCGTGTCTGTGTATGGGGACTACATGGGGACTACATGGTCTATGTGTTTGCATGTGTTGCCATGGCAACAATGATCCGGTATATCTAGGGACCAATGATGCCTCCCAAAATAATTTCTTTTTTCAGTGCTGGGATCAAACCCAGAGCCTCACACATGCTAGGCAAGCACCACTGAGGTGCACTCCGCCCCACTATATACTCCCTCCATCCAGCTCATCAATCTCCCAAAGGTCTCTTGACACTGCTGGCGATGAACACTGTCCATTTAGGTTACTATCTCAATTCTTCGTGTTAGCACAATGTTTGAAGACAAGAGAAGCTGTCTTTAGAAGGACACAAAGTTAGAGTGATGAAACTGTGTTGTGTTTTGACAGTGCTGGGAATAGAACCCAGGACTTCACATTTGCTAGACAAGTGCTTGCTAGGTAAGTGCTCTATTACTGAACCACACCCCCCAACCCTGGGGTTGCAACTTGCATAGAAGTGGACAGCTTACTAAAGGTCTACCATAAGTGATTTTAAAGGCCTTTATTTCTAAGAACATTTTAGTCCACAACTAGTGTTTTCCATAAATTTATCAGCTTCAATTACAAATTCTCCTGAAAATTAAGTACTGTAGTTGAAAGGGTGCTTGTTTAGAAGCCTTGAGTTTGAGCTCCAGCACCAAAGAAGGAGGAAGAGAAACAGGAGGAGGTGGAGGCAGGAGTCCTCAGTTGACATTGAGTTATATTTTGCTCAAGCCCAGGTCTGGCAAACTAGATTTGGGAACAAAATTCCAATAGGAAACCAAGGCAGGGCAGCAGGAAGAAGAAAGGGCTCCCTGCATAGGGACTGGACATGATGCAGCCATCTTTCAGGGAATTGCGGCCTTTGGAGAGATTTCCCAGCAGGAAACTGTGTGGGAAGAGAGGTTAAATTCTGCAAATAGTGGCTCCCAATAACTTTCAAGAGTGAAAATGACTGGCTGATATAGGTCTGGTCCTTTGATCTGCCTAGTGATAACCTGTCAAGGCTAGATTCCCACAGTATAGTGTATTTACATACCCGCAAGATGGAATTGGCCTGGTAAAATTCTATTCCTGTTTTTTTCATTATCATTATTTTCTCAGACTGGAGGTGGGATAGCTCAGTGGTATGGGGCTTGCTTAGCATTTCAGGAGGCCTGGATTCAATCCGTACCACTGAGATACATATGACTTTTGAAAGCATAGCTGGCTCTAACTTTAAGCATTATTTTGTATTTCTACTTCCACTTGAATTTCTGGAGTCTTTCCTTAAATGCATAGCATATGGCCACCTTTAATGTATCCCATACCATCAGCATGCACTTGAGATTCTTGTCTGCATTATGAAATCTGCCAAACTCTCACTTCTAGTGATAATTATACACATTCAAAATATGATATGCCAGGCATAGTGGCTCATGCTTATAATCCCAGTTACTTGAAAAACTGAGGCAAGGGGATCAGAAGTTCAAGGCCAGCCTGGGTGACTTAAAGAGACCCTGACTCAAAATAAAATTTTAAAAAGGACTGTGGATATGAGCTGTAACTCAGTGGTAGAGTGCCCCTGGAATCTTTAGTACTGCAAAAGTGTAATAATATTTTGCTGCAATTTATATTGTTCTCATACAGGCTCTGTAGTCTTCTCCTGATTTCTCATTTAGCCTGATTTACAAAGGTATGTGATTTTGAAAAGTCACATCTCATATTTTATAAAAGTCCTAAGAAAACAAGAAGTTTCACATATCTAGAGATGTCATAAAATGCTGCCAATTTGAAATTGATATATTACATGGAACTATTCCACTTCAGTAGCTCTAGAAACTTAATATAATGGAAGATACATTTCCAAGTATTATATAATTGGATTTATTGCAATAAATGTATGCATACTTCATTTTGATTTAATGTTGAAAGGCTTATTTTCTGAACCAGAAGTTCAATAGAGCAGGTTATTTTTGCTCTGCATGAATCGGCCTCTCCACAGAGACACAAACAGGTTTTAGGTAAGGTACAAGTCATCTTTCACGCTACCTTTTGTCCCCTGATCCAATGGAGGAGAAAGAGAAGGATCTCTGACCAACTATAGAAACTGAAAGTTGTTTCTCAGCGCTCTGGGCAGGGATTAACCTCTGAGGCTATATCTACTATTCACTGCCCTTCTGAACTACAGCAAATAAATTAATCCCCTTGACCTGTCTACAGCACTGGAATTATGGATACTCCCATCTCTTGTGATTGTTGTGACGATTGAATGGAATAATGTATGTGAACAGGACATTAAGGGGAGTAGAGCTCTTTAGGAACCAAGGATCTCCAGAGGCTGAGATATTGCTTGTCCTGCTAGATCAGCAATATAGCACTTCGCTCAATGGGCCTCAGGGAAGGCAGCAACAGTGACGTGAACTGGATGGTTTTTCCCTGGGCCCTTGTGTTCTCCTTCTGAGAGAGCAGCTAGGTCTTGTCCTGGCTCTTCACCAGAGAGTATGTAGACAGTAAAGTCGTACTGGTGCTGAGCAGGCATGAGCCAAAGTAAACGGCCACTCCTATAAAACAGAGTACCAAAGTTACATTTCCTCCCACATTGATGTCAGTGTGTGTGTAGCCCCACACATAAAGCAGATGGCTTTTGTCTTACGTAGAGATAATGTGATGATCAAAGACAGGGAGTCTCTTGGTGAAGTGGACCATGCCTAGAGATCCCTAAGCTCCTAGAATATGGAATCATTCAAGGAACCCTTTAATAACTCATTTCCTTAGGTATTTCTGTATTGATTATATTTGTGACAAAAAGACTCTTAAATAGCAGTAGCTTAAAAGCACAATCAAGGAGTTGGAGATTTAGCTCAGTGGTAGAGGGCTTACCTAGCAAGTGCAAGGCCGAGTTTGAGTTCCAGCACTCCCTCCACACAAAAAAAGTACAGCTAATCTCTGTCCTGTGTAGAAGTCTGAAGCTAGGTAATCCAGGAATGTAATACTGCTCAGACTCTCCAGGCTCCCAGCTGCCTTGACTTCACAATCCGCTAATCTTAAATTGTTGCCCTCTATAGTTCCACAGTCACTCCAGCTATCACATACTTTCTAGGAAGGAAGAAACAAGGAAGAGAGTTATGCCCTTGTGGGAGGCAGAATCATGGTCTCTAGAAAACCAAAAGATGTCCACCTTGTAATCCTTTGAGCCTGTGAATATGTTCCCTTTCAGGACAGAAGGAATTTTATAGATATGATTAGGCTAGGGACCATAAAATAAAGAGACTATCCTGGATTGTGTCCATAGGACCAATCTAAGACAAATCTTAAAAAGCAGAGAGCTTTTTTGGTTGTAGTCTGAGAGAGGAAGGAGGAGAAGTCAGAGTGCAAATGTGAAGAGGTCTTGCTGAGCCAATGTGGCTTTGAAAAGAAGGAAGCCTTATGCAAGAAGTGGAGAGGGGCTCTGAGGAGCTATGACTGCCCCGGGAGACAGGCAGCAAGAAGACCAGGACTTCTGGTGTCCAACCATGAGGACCTGGAGTCTGCCAATGACCTGAACGAACTTGGAAGCAGATTCTTTCTACAACCTCCCAGTGAGACTCCAGCAACTTGATTTCAACCTTGTGAACACAGGCACAGAAAAATCTCCAAAGCCGAGAACTTTTGATCCATACAAACCATGACATTATGAATTTTTGTCACTTCAAGCTACCAATTTGTTATTACAGCAATGGCAAATGAACTCAAGAAGTTATATGATATATACCACTCTGCTTACATGTCATTAACAGAACTTGGTTCTATGAAAACACCTAGCTGTGCAGCAGAATGGAAAATGTAAGCTTTATTCTGGGTGATAGTTTGTCTCATTAAAAATGAGGGGAGGTGCAGCATTCAAAGAGGAAGGATCAAAAAATATTGGTGATGACTACCAGTCTCCACTATTGTTACCAAAGGTTTACACACAAAGATGTCATGCAAGGCTGAGGGTGTTGCTCAGTAGTAGAGTGGCTTAGCAAGCTCAAGGCCCTGGCTCCATCTCCATTGCTGGGGGGAAAGGTGTCATAAGAATTCAGTGTTTTATGGAAAGCCACAGATGAAAATACTACTCATTACAACACAGTAGTCCACACAGGGAGACCATGTCCTGGAATATAATGCTAGAAGGAAGTTTATGTAGACAAGCCTGTGTGCTTTCATCAAACAATGAGTACTATACAACTTATTGTTTACCTTGGCTCCCAGAAAGCTCCAAACTAAAATTAGTGTTCACTTAGCATTCAATTCTGTATCTCATCCTGGCTTAAGATACTGAGAAAGGCTGAGATTTTAATCAGTACTCTGTTTACCACCCACCCTTCTGAAAGGCAGTTGGGGGAGTGGTTCAAAGGATTTAGTGCCTTGGGGTCTGTTTTTGCATCAGTCGGGTGGGAGAATCACCCACCTCATAGGATTCTTGTGAGGACTGAATAAAAGAATAGAAATGAAAAGTTGGAAAATAGGCCTAAACACTATGGATAATTACAAAACATTGTATCTCTGCTTCCTGTAATTTGGTATTTTTCAAAGAGTAGTCAGCAACCAATTAGTAATTGTTGAAGTCAATTTAGTGGCTTGTTGTCAAATTCTTTAAATAAAATAGGAGCTGAACATGCCATTCAGTGGTAGTGCACTTGGCTGGCATGCATGAGGCCCTTGGTTTGATCCTCAACAACACAAATAAATAAATAAATAAATAAATAAAAATAAAGTAGGATGGAGAGTATTAGAGTATGTTATACATAGTGAGGACAAAGATTGCTTGTGAAGCTTTTCAGTTATATGTGCACATGCTAAATAAATCATAATGTAAAATATATTTCTACTTTGGCTGCCATACAAGTATTGAAAACACAGCTCTGAATGTGGTGTGATCTTTATTTACTTCTAGCATTTTTGTTCAAGTGTCCTACTCAGTATTGTCTGTATCTGGTTCTTTTCCCTGTTGAATTAACTTGTGTTGTTTCTCTCCCCTGACTCCCCTGGATCAAGAAGTGTTTTGGGTAAGGATGGATCACTAAGGGGGAAAAGACAGGATTTCTCTTTTCCTTTCAGCTTCCATTCATGACTTCTAGGGGAACCAGCAGAGATAAGACACTGCGTTTATCTGTGTGAAAATATCTAACTACTGGGGCTGGGGATTTAGCTCAGTGATTAGAGTGCTTGCCTTGTAAGCACAAGGGCCTGAGTTCGATCCCTGGCACCACAAAAGAAAAGAAAAGAAAATATCTGACTACTTAGCTTAGAAGTCAAATTATTTTTAGAGTTATATTCATAAATTTCTTTGTTGAAGTAGGACCCTTATAAAGACAGGGTATCCTTTGTCCCCCAAAAAATATGTTATCGAGGACTTACATAAAGGAATTCTGCATCATTATTTTAAAACTTTATGTTACACAGAATTCACATTTTGTTTTATATTAGAAGTTCTGAGGATGTATATTTCTTATATTTATTTCTTACATTATAATTGTTTAAAATTATGTACATATAGGTACACACATTTTATATACTTGTGTCTATGTTACATGTTTCAAATATTTTATAATAAAAATATATGGTACGAATCTAGTATATTAATATAACTATACTCCCATGTATTTAAATCTTCTTAACACCACAAATCTCAGAATGATGAAGTCTGCATCCTTCCTCCCAGAATCCTCTCAGATCTGTTTCCTCTTTGGCTTCCTCTGCACGTTTTTTCTTGTACTCACGCTCTCCTTCCTCACCAGCTCTGCTGCCAGAGCCTGACCGGTCTCTCCATCTCTAGCACCATCTTTCCGTGTCCACCACACACTTAGGCCAGAGAGATCTTCCTAAAAGGCACACTTGATCGTGTTTCTCCATCCCCAAGGATGTGCAGTAACTGGCACAGTTCGAAGGATCAAGTTCCAAGCCCGCAGCCTGGACTATCACACTCATTCTCTGAGCCCAGGGCCTGAAACCCATTAGCTACTGCTAGACGACCTCCAGCCCCGGCCGCCATCTGACCGCAGTGACATGAGATCAGCAGAACTGTGAGAAGTGACGAATCCCCACACGTCGGAGGTGCCTGCCCTGCAGTAATAGATGGCTGTGAAGCCCCTTCACTGGTTCTTACTCTTCATTTCTATACCATATTTTCCATTCCCACTTACATGATTCTACTCAAACAGCACTGTCTGTTGCACTTAAGAGATAGTAAGTTTGAGGGGTTTTTCTTTTTCTTTCTTTTTTCTCTGTTTGATTTTCCTGCTGGGCCTGGAACCCAGGGCCCTGTGCATGCTAAGCACACGCTCTACCGCTGAGCTACACTCCTAGCCCATGAGATAACTTTCTTAAGTTCACTGATTATATTCTATTTATTTCTTCCTTTTATCAGTCAAAGTTCAGGGTGGAAAACAGAAATCACTAAAGGCACTTCAAGCAAAAGGTGATTAAGTGTTTAGAAAATTATTAAAGGAAGGCTGCTGGACCAGTTATAACATGGAGCTCCAGCAGCTACTGACGCTACCACAACTCTACCCTACACACAGGAAGACGATGGCCGGATAGTGGGAAGTGGAACTGGTCATGCAGCTGCCTCTACCAGCATCAGTCAGTCACAATTACGACAGGAAGAACGACTTCTGCTTTCTTTGTCTTTTAGACATTGCATGAACGCATCTTCTCGGCAGAACCCTACTTGCACTTAGAAGTCTTGCTGCTAAGACTTCTGGGAAGTGTAGTCTTCCAGCAAAGGCCATACAGGGTAGAATATAGGTGGAGTTGCAAATGGATGATGAGGGCCAATCAACAACCTTTCTCTATCCCGGGTCCCTAACACAGTGTTCTAACAAGCAGAACATCTCCATGATAGGCTTATTGAATGAAGTGATGAATGTACAAATTGGTTAGTTATGAATCATTCAGCACAGACTATCAAAATGGGCCACTCCTGTGCTAGGTACTGAAGAAGCAACAGTAAACAGACAGCAAAACATCTCTAAAAAGCAAAATTCAGGAGTAAAACTAGGTTGTGAGAAATATGGAATTCATGTGTAAATTTTGTAAGGTTCTGGCTTTTACTTATGGGATCCATATCTTCTGCTCTGTCATGAAAGGAAACAGGCGAATACAGAATCCACTTCAGATATTAACTTCTTCAACCTTTTTTGCAAATGTAACCATTTTTTGCTTTCTTGGAAATGTTAACCATTTTCTCCTGGAGGTAATGAGGCTGGTTTTGCAAGGCCAACCTGTAGCTGATTCAGGAAAGCATGCATAAAGCACATTTAAAGAAAATAAAGCAGCCATAATCTAAATCTTTTTTTTTTTTTTTTGTGCTGGGGATCGAACTCAGGGTCTTGCACTTGCAAGGCAAGCACTCTAGCCACTGAGCTAAATCCCCAGCCCCCCTAAATTCTTGAAAATAGTCACAACTAATGTTGTATTGAGAGGTAAGCCCTATAGCTTCACCTTGAACTTTATTTAACCTTGGAAGTTAAATAAAACCATTTCACACGTGCCGTTTATTTATTCAAGCTTTCACTTAACAACATTGCATTGCTGTCAGTATTCAGTGATCAGGAAAAGTAGGATAGATACCAGAAACACGAATTTAAAACTTCATATTGGGCTCGGGGTGGAGCTCAGTGGTACAGCATGTGCTCAGCATGCTGGGGTTGATCCCAGCATGATATGATATGATATGATATAACTAAAGAAGAAAAAGAGGAAGAAGAGGAGAATAATTCAGAGTTCTTTAAATTGCTCAGCAATTAACTTGTAAAGATGGGATAATGCCTCATGTTCGGCTACACTATTTTTACCATTTACGAATGGAGGATTTATGTGGGTTAACTGACAGTGCTGATAAAACATTGGGAGAATCACCATTCATTCCATATTGAAATATGAGAGGATTTATGTAATTACAGGGCCTATGACCAGCTACAAGCGTGTCCTCTGCATGATCAAGCAATCATTCATATACAAAGAATCAGGAGTTTTTTTTTTTTTAAAGAAATATACTGATGACAGTAGGTTTTATGACATTTTAAAAGGCATGAGTTCTTGTGCTTTTTAAGAGTTGCTATATAGTTAAAACAAGCCTAGAAAAAACTGTAAGGAAATATCAACACTAGTTAACTCAGGGGGAGTAGAACTGGCTATTCTTTTCATTTTAGTTTTTGTCCTTCTGCGTTAGTTATATTTTTGACAAAGGAAACCCATTAATTTTTTAAAATCAAGAATAAAACCTTTGTGCAAGGATTACAGTTTTGATTGTTTTTCTTATTTCAACCTTATTTTATATTAAGAAAAACAGACCTTATTTCAAAGAACACTGACTAAACTGTTGTCGCTTTTCCCACAGGAAGTGCAATAAGTGTATCAGGTTACAAGGAGCTGTGCTGTGAGCAGTCTGTAAACCCTTCCTCACCTCATTAATCATTTGCCTACCGTGGCCAACCAAGGAGACTCAGCATCCGGGAATAATGACATGTGTCCAACTGCTTGGGACTGGGAGAGACAGCCTGACTCATGGTGCCCCCAGACCTCAGTTCAAGGGCAAACTGATTGGGAGCGGAAGTGGAGTCTCTTAGCGGGGTGGAGTGAGAAGATGGTAAGACACCATCAGAACCTGGTACTGTCAAGCATGTCACCTTTGATAAGGGATTATTTGTATGCTGTGATTGTGGTTTTCTTTTAGTTTGTTTTTATAAACTTGTACAAACTGCTATTTACCAAACGCTGTGTTCAGTAGTGGGGACAGAGAGAGACAAAATCTATGTATAGGCTCCTGGTCTTCAGGAAGTCCATTGTCAAAACCAAGAATCAGACCGGTAAAGCAATAAATACCAATACAGCAAACTGAGGTTTATACAGAGTGCTCAAGGAGAAATCAGCAAGAATTCAGCCAGCAGAAGATTCTAGTGGTGAGATAAGACCCTAAAATCTCCAGGGCGTGGCTCAGCGAGGGAGCACTTACCCAGTGTGCACAAGGCTCTGGGTCCTGTCCCCAAAACGAGGGGCACAGAAGACCTCTGACCAAAGGTCAAATCCAGGACACTGCCAAGAAAATGACTGAAACCTCTTCCTTTAGGACACTAGAAGTATAAGGTGATGTTTCAAAGGCAACTCTTCGAGCTACACACCAAGCCTTCTAAGGGTTCTAGAGCAAGCCTTACAAACAACCTCTCTTCAGCACTGGGGCTTCTGCAGCTCTTCAGGGTACTGCTGCACAAGATCCTGGTAGGGAACCCAAGGCACAGAAGGGCTTCTCACAAAAAGATTTGTGAGCACAGCTTTATCTAATGGAATGATTTTATAAATTGACACATAAGAAACCCACATGTATTTTAAAGGAATTACGTTGGTTTAGGCTGAAAGGAACAGAGATGGTACTAAATGAAATTAAGCTCTCCAAACTTCTGTAGCAGTGCTGGCAAACCTATGGCATGCATGTTATTTCTTTTTCTTTTGTGGGAGTGGAGGGGGGTGGAACTCAAGGCCTGGGGCTTACTAGGCAAGTGCTCTACCACTGAGCTAAATCCCCAGAGCCTGTTTTTCTTTTAAAACAAAGATATTAATGTGAGTTGTTTGTCTGACTAAAACCTCAGTGTTCAGGTTCAATTACAGCGATGGTGCTTTGTGATAAATAAGTGGGTTTTGGGTTGCAGTTTGGCACCGAGTCTCTAAAAGGTTTGCTGGCACTGTTCTATAGGCAGAAAGCAGGCTTGAAAAATGTTGCAGATACAGACTACCGCTTATGAAAAAAAGAGAAGATGTCTCAGAAAATGGGAAGAAAGACCTACCAGAGAGGAAAAAGTTCCAAGAGTCACTCCCAGCAAGCAAGACTGAGCCCTTACCAATAAGTAGGTAACATATACCTGGATGGATCTCAGACCTGATATGAACCAATGACTGAGATATGTTCCCACCTCCCCTCTATTTTGTGTGTGTGTGTGTGTGTGTGTGTGTGTGTGTGTGATAGGGATCGTATTAATTAGCTTTTCTATTGCCAGAGACAATATATTTGACATTCACACTTAAAGGAGGAAAGGTTTAATTTGGTTTACATTTAAGAGGATTCAGTCCAGGGTTGGCTGGCTCCAAGATAGAAATATTGTAGCAGAAGGCAAAGCTGCTCCATTCATGGCATTCAGGAAGCAGAGCATGAGAACTGAGCCAGAGAAGAAGAGGCAGGGACCAGATACAGTCCCCCGGGCCACGGCTTCACGGCCCACACAGACACGCCTGGAGCACGCTCCACCAATCCCCTGGGTGGATCCCACATTCAAACCTGTTCACTCATCCTAGCCAACCCGGGTGCAAAATCCAGGGCCTCACTTGCTAGGCGAGCACTCTCCCAGAGCTCCACTCCCAGGCCCTTCCCTATGTTAGAATAAGAATATCTCTTGTAACCCTGTACCCATAACATCACATGTTAGGTGTATTTGAGTAAGGAGTAGGGATGTCGCTGCTTCAGTGAACTGAAGCTGACTCTGGGCAGCTTCTGAAGCTGGATCTCAATAGGCCATACACATGGTAGGTGTCGTGAAATAGAGACAAGTATTTCTTTCTCTTTCTTCTTTTGGGGTGCTGGGGAGGGCCTTTCATTTGCTAGGCAAGCACTCTGCCACTGAGCTAAATCCCCAAGTGAGTCTGACTTCCTGTCCCACAGAAGCCATGAAGATAAGGACACGAAGTTTGGAGTTGTTTGTTGTCTCACAGCAGTAAGTAACAGTCAGGCTGCTGTATCAGTTTTGCGTGGCTGCCAAAACAATGATCATGAAGTCAGAGGCTTAAAACAACAGAAATAGGGGCTGGGGATTTAGCTCAAGTGGAAGAGTGCCTGCCTAGCAACCACAAGGCTCTAAGTTCGATCCCCAGCATCCCCCTCCAAAAAAAAAAAAAAAAACAACCCCACAACAGAAATTCATTCTCTCAGGGTTCTGCTGGGCAGACATCGTGGTGCCTGCGGGGCTGTAGGGGTCTCCCGGCTTCTTCCAGCTTCTGTGGCTGCCTCGCCCCAGTCTTCCTGGAGGCAACATCTACAGATCTCTCTATCCCTGTGGGTTACTTTCTTGGGGTGAAGGAGGGAGAGAGAAGGCTCTCAGTTTAATTATACCTGCAAAGAATGTTTTTGGTTGAGTTTTGATTGCTTGCATGCTGTATAAGGTAGCATTTATGGCTTCCAGGAATGAAGACACAAAATCTTTTGAGAGGTTTTTTTTCTGCCTACGTATAAGTGGTATAAGCAAGGATCATACTAAACATGTTCTTTTTAATCTCGTTTGTGTCAGTTTTGTTGTTTCCTTTTTTGTTTTTATATTTCAATGGCACTGGGGACGAAACCTAGGGCCTCCAGCATGCCAGGCCAGTGCTCTACCCCTGAGTTGTACCTGCAGCCTGTATCTTACCTTTTCTGATGTATGAACCAAAAAAATAACCATTCCTCATGTCATTACACTGAAAATAGCAGTTTTATTTTTTATTTTTTGAAAATAGCAGTTTTAATGGCTATGTAGCAGTCTACTAAATGTGTGTACCATAATTTAGTTATCCAAAACCCTAATATTGGACCCTTACTTCCAACTCTCTATTTTTTTATTGTTCCCTCAGACTAGAATCTAGAAGGTGAAATTACTAAACCTGAGTGGGAGCATTTTCGATTTATAAAATATATTGCAAAGTTGCTATTTGAAATATATTAATTTAGGGCGAAGAGTGTAAGTCCGTTGGTAGAGGACCTAGCACGTATGAGGCCCTCGGTTCAATCCCCGGCACTGCGAAAAATAATAATAGTTTATTATTTTGTTATTAGTGTAGGGGGTGCCTGTTTCTTCTTAGCTTCATTAACATTAAGTATTAGATTTTAAGAAGCTTTATGGTCTTTGATGGTATTTCTATAGAAGTCTAGTATTTTTACTTATTATTTTACATTGAATTCTTTGTGTATTAAGGATAACAATCCTCTGTGATTTTTGTAGCAAATACTTCTTTGTCACTTTAATATTTGTTTTAAATTTGAGGGGAAAAGATTGGGTGGTGAGAATGGGAAAGGTTTTTGGTAGTTATCTGTTGTTTACTTTGCTTTTTTGTTTTTTTTTTTGTGGTGCCAGGGATCGAACTCAGGCCCTTGTGCTTGCAAGGCAAGCACTCTAATCACTGAGCTAAATCCCCAGCCCATCTGTTGTTTACTTTGTTGTTTCTTACTTTGCCTTTATATTTAGAAGGTCCATCTCTTTAGGGATCAGACTCATTAGTGGCTGAAAGTTCATGGAATCTGATGTTAGAAAGCCTGGATTAAGCTCCACCTCATAAAGATGGATGTTGGTGATGGCAAAGTTTAAATGAGATAGTGTAAGTTAAAGAATCAATACTGGAAAAAAAAAAGCGCAAGACTTGGGTGTTTTTGTTTTTTGAGACAGGGCTTCGATATGTAGTTCAGGTTGGCCTGAAATTCACAGTGATCTTCCTGCCTCAGTCTCTGAGTGCTGGGACTTAGGATGTATAACTCATTCTATTTATCTCTGGTTTTTTTTTTTTTTTAAAGAAAAGAATCAATCCTAACAAATCGCAGAAGACACAAGTGCCCAAGAAACACATGCAGTATGCTTAACCTGCTTAATTTTAGAATAGAAAATTAAATCGGTTACCATTTTCTGTTGCTCAGATTAACAAAAAATTAAGGAAAAAACTCTAATGCAAAAGAAGATACAGAGAAAGGGGAGTTTCACCCAAGCATCAAAAACTGTGTCATCTGCTAACACTTTTTGGAAAGCAACCGCTGGCTGTGTTTATTAAAGTTTAAAATGCGCATATTCTTGGTTGGGCGGCACACACCTGCAATCCCAAGAATTCTAGAAGCTGAAGTGGGAGGATCCCAAGTGTGAGGCCAACCTGGGCAAATTAGCAAGACCTTGTCTCAAAATAAAAATTTAAAAATGGACTGGGGATGTACCTTAGCGGTAAAATGCCCCGAGAGTGAGCTTCAATATGATCCAAAAAAGGTGCCTATTCTTTGACCTGGCATTTCCAATTTAAGAAATCTACAAAAATTTTTTAAAAATGCAAAGTACAAAAGTCATATAGAAAAATATGTTTTCCCTTGTATGGTTTGTAATAGCAAAACACTGACAACAATTTGATGCCTCTTAATAGCTAAATTAAATGTTTAAATATCTTGCCACTAGAATCAAGTTCCCCAAGAACAGACATATCTGTGTTTACTGCTGTTTTCCCAGTACATAGCACATAATAAACATTAAAAAAAAAAACCTGTTGAATAATGAATGAGTCGGGTGTAGCTGTATTTATAAAATGCAGTGGATTTTAAAAGAACGGGTTGGACTTGTGTATAACGACCTGCAGAAACGCCCATGATATGTCCTTAAGTGATAAAAGGAGATAGCAAAGCAAAATGTGACTTGGCTTTTTTTTTTTTTTTAAGGAAAAACAGGATCCCCGGGGGAGAGAAAGGACGAAGGAGAAATTAACACTTTTCACACCTCAGTATAGTCTATATTTGTTGGAAGAAAGTGTCTATCAAACCCTCAGCTTGCGTTAGTAAGCCAGACTTCGCCCTGGGCCAGAAGGAGTCCGAAGGCCTCCCACACCCCTGGGGGGAAGCCGTCTTCGATCTCCCGGAGGTCGGGTGTCCGGTCGCCGCTGCGCTGTCAGCGTGGAGCTGCGGCGCGCCCGCCCGCGCTGTGGCTGTGCGCGCCCGACCTTTGCCACTTCGCGGGCTGCTGGAGCCTGGAGCGGGACGCGGCTCGGAGCCCTAACTGGCTCCTTTGTTTCCGGAGTGCACCCCGAAGTACAAAGCCCCCTCCAGTTCGGAAAGAATTGCCCAGCGAGGGGCGTGGCTTGGAGGAGGAAGCGCTGGAGATGAGAAGGCTCCGGAGGGGCCGGAGCGAGGCTCTCGGCCACTATTAATATTAACTTTTACTAAGACCTGGCCCTTCTTTCCCGGTTTCACAAAGCAGGAAGTCGGGGCCGTGCTGTGCAAGGGAGTGGCAGGGAAAGAAGACTTTGAGTGAATTGCTTAGCCGAGGCGCCTCGTTCTCCCCCTCGCACCCCAAAGTGGGTCCAGGTTGCTGATCAGCCCTCAAACCCACCGAAAGTTTAAGTCTAGTTCTGGGAAATAAGTTTCCCAGAACTCAGGAAATGGCTGGAGCTGGTATTTTGTTTCTGGTTTTTTTGGGGCGGGGGGGTGGGAGGTCTGGTACTGGGAATTGAACCCAGTGGCCTTTCCACTGAGCTATATCCCAGCCCTCCCCCGCCTTCTTTGTTTTCATTTTTTTATTCTGAGGCAGAATTTTGCTAAGCCATTAAGTTGCCCAGTCTGGGTTTGAGTTTGAAATCCTCTTGTCTCAGCCTTCCGGAAGGCTGGGATTACAGGCATCCACTCTCACCCCTAGTTCTGTGTGTATGTTGTCCAGGCTGTCCTCAAGCAATCCTCCTGCCTCAGCCTCCCGTGTAGTTGGGACTACAGGCAGGCAACTCTTTGCTCCAGACACATCGGAATTGAGTTTGGGGCCACAATGAGCCTCAGGGACAGTAGTCCCCGTTCCGGGTTCTGCGGGCCTCGCCTTCAGGTGGCTGCGAAGAGGTGGCGCGAAGGTGCCACCAGGCGGGCCATGGGAACGACCTTCCCTTCTGGGGCGCAGCCCTGCCCCGCCCCGCCCTGCTCGCCCGGCTCTGCCCTCCAGGCCGGGGCAGCAGCGCCCCCTGCCGGGCTCCGGGCGCAGTTTGCCGCCCTGCCCTGGCTCGCTACGCAGGCCGAGGAAGGCCCGCGATGCCGAGCAGGCGCCCCGGCCGGACGCTCGCGCCGGGTGGGCTAGGGAGGTCGCGGAGCCCGAGCCCGCGGCAGGGGAGCCGTGTGACTCGTCCTCCCAGGCCGCAGGGGACCGGCCGCGTCCGCTGGGTGGGCCGGGCCTTGGCACATGCCCCGATGCGAGCCGGATGCTGCACCCCTGGACTCCCGGGGCGCGAGGGAAACAAAGTTTCTTTCCTTTTTCTGTCTCAACCATTTCAAGACTCAAATCCAGACTAGGGTGAGAGAGAAGGTATAAACTAAATAAAAATCCTGGCTGAAGAAGCAGCTTGCTTTTTGTCTGTCTGGCTTTAGATTTTCAGCTGTTGCATGGAGCTTTATTCGATACTAACAAATCCACCTAAAAGTGTACCCAGGTAAGAGCCTCGGACCCAGCGACCATCTGTCGAGTTCTCCGTGGCAGCCGAGGGGCTCCCAAGAGAAGCAGCCACGACACCGACAGCGTTTCGGACTCACCCAGCAATGAGAAGCGTCGATTGCTGGTATTTAGGAGACTCACCATCGTGCCTGAGAACTGTCCTTCTCCAGCTACCAGGATAGGAACAAGGTCTGCTTCCGGGTGTTCAGCAATATGTCGCTAACAGGTATCTAAAAGCATAGCCACGGCCAAGGAAGTTCCTAGGCATAGTGGAATGATAGTAGGAACAAATGAAAAGAATAAGAGGACATTTGACTTTGAAACACGCGTGTGTGTGTGTGTGTGTGTGTGTGTGTGTGTGTGTGTAACTGGGGACCGACCCAGGGCCTTCATGCTGAGCTACATCGCCAGCCCATTTTCTCTCTCTAAATCCCTAAATTGCCCAGGCTGGGTTCGAAATAGTGAACTCCCGAACCAGCCTCCCCAAGTTCTGGGATTACAGCCATGCACCACCACGCCCAGGTTAGCAATATTTTAATAACATGGTTTGAGGAAGAAATATTTTTTATCTTTTAACATGGGAACGTCACACAAATACAAATACCGGTGGTCCTTTTGCACACTTGTATAATTGCTATTTATCGGACAGTGGTCTCTGATTCTGGCTTAACCATATCTCTCTTCTGTCTGTTTTTGGCAGTGCAGGTGCCCCCTAATGTAATTCTGTGTAGAAAATCGGAAATGGATGGGGTGAGGACTGAAGTAGATCCTACTTTAGTTGGGTTTTATTGTGGATACTTTTTAAATACTAGGTACATGAAGTAAAAGAACAAGTACCTCTCTGAGTATAAAACAGTCCAGGTCATTTTTAACAGTTCCTAATCTGTGGTTTAAGTACTTAATCCTTGTTGCTGATTCTGCTAATCACCAATAAATTTAAATGATTTAAGAGTCACACAACAAGCCATTGTATGTTTGTACTACAATGACTACTTCCTACCGTGTGGTGTTTTTCATTATTTGCTTTCCTGAGGTTGGAGAGGAATTTATCAACTGCCACTTGTTGTCATACTTTGGATACAAAGTACTATGAAAGCAGACTGTAACCCTGAGAGTTCTGAGATAACACGAACAATTACAAAGAAAATTCTTTCTCAGAAGTCAAATACTAAAATGTATGAAATGCCTGGGGTTCCTACTTAGCAGTCAACTACCGCTACATTACCTGAACACTATTTTTAAAGTCAATGTGTATGTGTGAAGGGATGGTTTAATAATCATTTCATCTCAAGGAAGTCTTCTTCGTGGGTCGGTCTGGTTGTACTCTGGGCTGGGGATGTGGCTCAGTGGTCACTGCTAGTCTACTACGCACCAGTCCCTGGGCTCCACCCTAACTCCACAAAAAGGAAAAACTGGCTTATGGATTAGATCTCTAGCAAAGAATTGCCAAGATCCTGTCGAAAGAACAAACTGGCCATTTAACTTTGGGTTTTTGTAACTTAGTTGATATGATCTGTAGTTACTGTGGTAAATGACAAATTCCAACGTGGAAACCCTGCTGTTAAAACAAATGTAATGTTTGGGCACTAGAGACTAGGAGACAAAAGGCCACCTCTACACTGTCCCCTGCCTTCTGTAGACTGATTCTTCCAAGAAAAAAGCCAATATAAATGATGGTAAAGTAGGGCTGAGGAGGCCCTGGATTCAATTTCCACTGACATATGATTGTTAAAAAAAAAAAAAGTTGGTATAATCTCTGGAACTAACATATTGCATTCTATTTTATTTAGAACTTGAAAGGTTTTTTCCCCCTAGATTTAATTTTATAACTTTCAGGAAAAAAAAATATATATATATTCCAGTGATTACATTCAGCCAATCCCCCAGGTATCACTAAAACCTGCTTGGTTTCCTAAAGTCGTAATACACACTTTTGAATAGGAGCAGGACAAAAAAGCAAAAAGCAAAAAGCAAAAAAATATATATATATACATATATATATATATATATATATATATATATATATATAAAATTACATAGGGAGGCCAGGCATGGTAGCACACACCTGTAGTCCTGGTACTCAGGAGGCTGAGGCAGGAAGATTGCCAGGGTTTGAGGACAGCCTGGGCTACACAGTGAGTTCAAGTCCAGCCTGAACTGCATAGCAAGACCCTGTCTCAAAAAAAAAAAAATTACACAGGGGTAGGAAGTTTATATGATCTGTGATATAATTTAAATGTTTTAAATATTTATAATTTTACCTACATAATTTAGATATGAATGTGTTTTTCTTATCCTCCAAAGCAAGACTAATTTAACACAGAACTGCTGCTATAGTGTCTGTAAAAGGAAAAGACTAGAGTAAAATACTTGCCTTAAAACGACTTCTGGGGCGTATTGAAGCTCCGACAACGCCCTCAACTAACCTTGATTCTCCTAGAAACAGATGTGTTCGGGGACGTTTCTCCTGGCAGATGAAAGGACAATGCAGTGACTTGTCTTCACATCTGGAATGTTAGCGCTTTGCCGCTCAAGATTGGATGCAGACACCCAGCCGCTGGAAATCAGTAGACCACAGACTTGAGGCTGTTTTGATAACGTAAGCAAAGCTAGTGCGTTTGAAAAAAATTCTGGGAAAGGGTTATTCTATCAAGATTTGAGAAATTACCCTGTTCAGAGTTCCTTTGTAAGGCCCCTGGAGCATTTTACAGAAGATGATTCACGATAAAAAGAAGCAGTTCACATCATTATTAGGATCTATTCCAAAATACACGCTCTGAAGATGTGCTCGCTCACACGGCCTCATGATTCCGATTTTACAGATGGAGAGGAGAGGGCACAGATGTCACCTCCCAAGGTCACTAGACTGGAAAATGGCAGCCTCTTTCTAAAAGGAGGCTTCAACACTGGCCTTAAGAACATGCATCCTTTTCTGGCCATTCTGCAGCTGAGATTTCTTTCATTTCCACTTGCTGCCTTCTATTTTTTCCTTAACAAGAAGAGCAAGAGCATTGCTGGTCGTACGTTCTAATTGCTATTTAGGATTTTTTTTTTTTACTAATGTAGGCATCTTACTAGATATTATTAGAAGGAAATAAAACTTTCATTGCTTTCATTTTGTTAACTTTACTGAATGAATATGATAAAGCCGTGAAAAACTCAGGCTGTGTGTTCTCCACATCTACCTCTTTGGCATGAGTTGCTCAGCACTAGTGCTTGGTGTCTGTACGTGTGCGTGCTGGGATTACACCTGCACTGAGCTACATCTCGAGCCCCTTTTAATTTTCTTTTTATTTTACGACAAGGTCCTACTAAGTTGCCCAAGCTGAGCCTCAACTTGGAATCCTCCTTCCTCAGCCTCCCAGAGTGCTGGGATTACAGACTTGTGCCAAGGCGGCCATCTAATACTGGTACATTTTATTTCCATATTTGTCTTTAATTCCCAATCTCACCATATATTAATATCTTGGCCATATCAGTGTAATTTTTAACAAAAGAGGGTGAAATGGTCGTTTTAGAATGGTGGCGAGGCTCCGCCCCAGGTTTTGTTTTTCTGAACAGTCAACGGATCCAAGAGTCCTGACCTGACTCAGTTGGAATTGAGCGGCTGACAGTCTTTCCCTTTGAGATTCTGTGGCTCAAACCCAGCCCCTCACGCAACCCAAGCGCACGCGCTCCCGGAAAGCTACGTCCTCGGCCCCTCGGTTTCCAGGCCCCCCGGCCACAGCGTGGAGCTCTCCGGCGGCGCAGGAGAGCAGCCGCGGTGCTAGGCGCTGGGCCGGTTTCTAGGGGCCCTTCCCGGGTCAGCTGCCGGACGAGCGCTCCGAGCGCGGCCCGAACCCGGCTCTTCCAGGGAGCGCGC
>PVJO010013556.1:0-32218 GCA_004026905.1 Hystrix cristata
TTTGCTTTTGTTGCCCAGAATTGCTTTTGCTATTCTAGGTTTCTTTTGGTTCCAAATGAATTTTAGGGTTGTCTTCTCTAATTCTGTGAGGTATGCTATGGGTAATTTAATTGGGATTGCATTAAATCTGTATAGCAGTTTTGGGAGTATGGCCATTTTCACTATATTGGTTCTTCCTACCCAGGAGCAAGGGATATCTCCATTTTCTGATAATCTTCTTCAATCTCCTTTTTCAAAGTACTGTAGTTTTCATTGTATAGATCTTTTACTTCCTTCGTCAGATTGATTCCTAGGTACTTCATTTTTTTGGATGCTATTGTGAAAGGTGTTGTTTCCCTAATTTCTCTCTCGGTGAGTCTGTTGTTTGTGTACAGGAATGCTATTGACTTCTGAGTGTTGACTTTATATCCAGATACATTGCTGAATTTGGTTATTAAATCTAGGAGTCTTTTGGTGGAATTTTTGGGGTTTCTATATAGAGTATCATGTCACCTGCAAATAATGATAATTTAACTTCTTCTTTTCCTATCCTTATTCCTTTTATTTTTTTCTCTTGTCTAATTGCTCTGGCTAATGTTTCCAGAACTATATTAAATAAGTGTGGTGAGAGCGGACATCCTTGTCTTGTTCCGGATTTTAGAGTGAAAAGTTTTAGTTTTTGACCATTTAGTATGATGTTGGCTGTTAGTTTGTTATAGTTGGCTTTTATCAGGTTGAGATAAAGACCGTCTATTCCAATTTTCTGCAGGGCTTTTATCATGAATGGGTGTCGGACCTTGTCAAATGCCTTTTCTGCATCTATTGAGATGATCATATGGTTTTTGTCCTTGGCTCTGTTAATATGGTGTATCACATTTATTGATTTGCGTATCATACCTCTTCTATGGCCAGATTCCTCCTATAGTTTACAAAAATGTGTCAGTCTCTTCACTTTTCACAGGCTAGCACATCTCTTCAAAGGAAGGGTAATTTCTTGAACTAGTCCATCAGAGACCTCTCATAAGAATTAAGAACCTTCTTTTTAAGCATAAACATTAAACAATATGATTTTTTAAAAAGACTGGGGCCTGGGTATGTACCTCAGTCAGTGGCAGATACTGTGTTTAGCATGTACAGGCCCTACATCCAATCCCATGCACACACACACACACACACACACACACACACACACACACAGACTCCTGAATGATATGACCAAATAAAATGTAAAACTTTTTATGGTAGAAACCACAGTATAGCCAGGCATGGTGGTACATGCATGTAATTTCAGACTCTAGAAGGCTAAGGTAGGAGGATCACGACTTGGTGTCTTAGCGAGATACTGTCTGAAAAAAAATTTTTAAAAAAGGGCTGGGATATAGCCCATTGTGAAGGCGCTAGATTTCAACACCAATACCACAAAAACAAAAATAAAAATGTCATAGTATACAACTATTAAAAAGAAAACAGCATGTATTGAATTTGTGATATGTATAAGACAGTCAAGAACCAAGTCAAATGTACTGTATACTAAGATTGGGACAAATATATGCAATATATATAAATGTATGACAAATGCTTCCAAATGAATAACAAACATCAAGATTTTTTTTTTTAAAAATAGGCCAAATACATGAAAAACAGTCCACAAAGCAGGCATGGTGGCATGTACCCGAAATCCCAGCACTTTGGGAGGCTGAGGCAGAAGGATCAAGTTCAAACTGGGCAATTTAGCAACTTAGTGAGAGCCTGTCTCAAAATAAAGGGGTGATAATATAGTTTAGTGCAAAGGCCCTGGGTTCCATCCTCAGTTCTGAAAAAAGAAAGAAAGAAAGAAAAAAAGAAAGAAATTAAGAAAAAGAGAGAAAAGGAAAACGGTCCATAAAAAAAGAAATACTAATCATTGCAAGCATGAGAAAATCTTTTCAGTCTCATTGATAACCAAATTATTATAGGCAGCTAAGTTAGATAGAAATTAATATACAGTCCGAGAGGGACTGAGCTCTCAAGGAATTCAGCAGAAAGACTAAAGCCCTCAGAACTGTTGCTGGAGGCACATCTGAAGACCAGGCCTCAAAATAAAGATGCAACAACCAGGCATACATGTCTCCCCTGCAATGGTCAGGCCTATCTGCCTCCTCTAAGGGATAAATGGTAACTTAGAATTATACTATAATTAGCACCACCTGGTCTAGGAAGTCCAGATTAGCATCAGTCACGCAGGTGGGTGACCAGAGCATCTGGACCCATTCCTTCCCCAGAATGCTTTTGTTCTTTCCATGTACCCTTCCTACCTGAACTGCTTCCCTACTGGATCAATATTAGCTAAGCAGCTGTGCTTGTAATCCTATAGGTTGAATGTAGTTTGACCCACGTTGTACCCACATTGTGACTTTGCTGTATAAATTACCCCTGACAAAGGGCCTTGGTGGCCACCCACTTTTGGGTCCCCCTCCTGTCTCTCAGGAGCTATCGCTCAATAAATTTTTCCCCACTTAACTTCTGTTGTTCCTTAGAATTCATTCTTCGATTTTCAGGGACACAAATTTGGCATATGTGACATCTAGCAGGTTGGGAGTTATATTTTCCCCTATATCAAAATGTCAAGTAAAACACTGATATAGCCTTTTAAAATTCACTAGATTGGTAGTGATTTAAAACATAATGACCAAGTAGGCCACCATCTAGTGGTAGTACATGCCTTTTTGTTTGCTGCTGGAGACCAGCACAGAGGGATACAACTTTTTTTGGAAGACAAGTTAGTAACATACCCCAGAAATATTCAAAACATATATACTTAATTCGATTTCTAGGAATTTATTGTAAGAAAATAATATGTCACAATTTAGGTAAAGGTGTATTTGTTATATAGTGGTCACTTAAAAATTAGACATATCCTAATTATCCATCAAAATGATATGAATTAAATGAATCCATGTACAATCCTATAAAAGAACAGGTAGCGATTTTATTAGTTTTTTGCTCTATTTTGTTTTGGAGCCTGGTCTCACCATGTTACCCAACATGGTCTTAAACTCCTGTACTCATACATTCCTCTCACCTCAGCCTCCCCAGCTGCTAGAACTGTAGACACATGCCTGCCAGCTTCAACCTGATTTTTAAAATATAGCGTTTTATATTGCAACTTATCTGCTGAAGATGTTAAAATAATCATTTCTGCATCTTCTGCATAGTCTTCAAAGTTATACTTTTTAGTGGCTGCATGTGAGAAATGAATTTACTTGTCCAGATTCCTCAAAAAATGGGACTCCAGAGGCCACAAAAATGAAGCTTTAATCCAGTGGAGGTGAACCCATTGCATCTTTTAAGACAAAAGATGTTGATGTATGAGTTGTTTTTTCTAAACTAAAACCTCAGTATTCAGATTTAATTGTATTCAGGTTTATCTGGCACTCTGATAAGATAAATAAGTGGGTTTGGGGTTGCAGTTTGAGCACTTGTCTCTGGAAGGTTCTCCATTGCTGCTTTAATCCACACTCTTGCAAGAGTGGTGCCCATTCGCAAAGACAGGCACACTGGAGTTGAGAAGCTGTGCACTTATAATTCAACAATGATCTTTTATCCCAGTACTTTTTTTTAATATAAATTTTATTGGTAAATTTTAGATATACATAATGAACGTATTCGTCATAGGGATTTTGTACCTGTACATGTTATATTTTCTTTTTTTCCCTTTTCCCTCCCTCCCTTTGACTCTTCCTCCCTTCCATATTTATGACAGTTTTGTTTCCATTTTTCCATCTTTTTTCTTTTCTTTTCCTTTTCCCTTCCTTCCTTTCCTCTTCCCCCTTCCCTAGTTCCCCTTTGAACATTTTTAACACTTCCTTTCCCTTCCCCTTTGAACACTTTCTATTTCACAATATCTGCTAGACTTTTTTTGTTTTGTTTTGTTTTTTGTTTTTGGTGCTGGGGATCAAACTCGGGGCCTTGCTCTTACTAGGCAAATACTCTAACCACTGAGCTAAATCCCCAGCCCTGTTAGACTTTTTAGACCATATTTACACTTTCATTTTCTCATACCAGAGAAACAATGCAATATTTACTCATGTGTGTCTGATTTAATTCATCTAAGAGTATGTTCTCAAAGTGTAGCCATTTACCTAGAAATGTCTCACATTTATCCTTTTTCATGGCTGAATAGTACTCCTTTATATTAAAAAACCCACATCTTCTTTATCCATTCATATGTTGATGGGAATTTGGACCCTTTTCAAGGAGGGTTTAATTTGGCTTACATGTTAAGGGGATTCAGTCCATGGTCAGCTGGCCCCAAAGCAGAAACACCATGGCAGAAGGGCATGTCAGAGCAAAGCTACTTAGTTCATGGTGGTGGAAAGAAAGTAGAGAACAGTGCTAGAGAGGAAGCAGTGAAGTACCAGGTGGAGACCCCAAGGCCATGCCTCCATGACCCACCCAGACACACCTGAAGTGTGCCACTAACCCCTCCTGCAGATCCCAAAGCCAATCCAGTTGACACTCAACCATAATCACCATATCAGCCTTTTTAATTTTTTTTTTTTATTTTGAGACAAGTTCTTGCTAAATTGCTAAATTGCCCAGACTGGGCTCAAATTTATGATCCTCCTACCTCAGCCTCCCAGAGTACTAGGATTATGGGCATGTGCCACCTTGCCCGGCTTGAGTATAATCTTAAACGTTGACAAGAGTAAATTGAATTATCTTGTACAGTAAGATGACTATAGATAAGGATAATGTACTGTATGTTTCAAAAATGTTGTAAATTCTTTATGGTGAAAACGATGTTTTCACCATAAAGAATTTACAACTATTTCAGGAGATAGATACACATATTCTGATTTTAGCATTGTACAGTGTATACCTGTATCAAGACATCACATAGTACCCCATAACTATGTATATTTTTGTGTCCATTTTTTAAAAAAATTAAATACAAAAGCAAAAGTAAATTGAGCCCTGGAAAAGTAACTTATAAAATCTTCCAATTTGGTTCCTAATGATTTTAGGAAAAGAAAGTTTATCTCTGTAATGGGGTCAGAAATAAGGGAAGTAAAAAGTTTGGTGTTTTGTTTTGTTTTGTTTTTTTTCACGTGCCTGCCCCACTCTGGGGCATGCCTGCACGCTCGGGAAGTAAAAAGTTAAGATCAACTATCTACTACTGTAATGAAAGACTTCTTACATTGCTTCAGTTCAGAAGTCACAGTGGAGAAACTGAAAACAGCTTACTAACCTACCTATGGCCACCATATTAGGTAGGTTTCCTGACCTGCAGCATGAAGGAGAAGCTTATTTGGCTCACAGTTTCAGAGGATTCAGCCTATGGTGGGCTGACTCCAAGGCAAAATGGCATGGCAGAGGGCCTGCAGGTGAAAGGTGCTCACCCTCCAAGGTAGCTAAGAGAAAGACTGGAGGGGCCAGGACAAGAACACCCCTCTAGGTCACACCCCCAGTGACCCACACCCTGAGCAGGCCCCACCACCTAACAGCGCATTCAACTATAATTTCCTCAATGGATTAATCTATCGATGAGTATAGTGCCCCCATGATCCAATCTCCTTCCTGGAAGTCCCACTTCCGAACATATGAAACTTTTGGAGGACATTTTAGACCTAAACCGTAAAGGTCACACAGGTTAGCCTTCATTCCACTGCAGTCAGGCATGAATGAGGATTAAGGAAGCAGAGACAGAGACTACGAATATGAATAGTTCTTCCCAGAAACATGGTGGGGAAAAAAGAGAAAGCAATAAAGTATAGGGACACGAAATCACTGTTTTTATAAAAAAATAAGGCTCAATTTCTTGAAGCATGCAGTAAAAAAGAATTCTCAACGGACCACAAAACCTTGTCTTGTGTCCTAGAGATTCATCTTTCTCTTGAGAATCTCTCACTGATGCCCATAGCTCCATCAAAGCCTCCTCTGGTCATTTCAGCATTTATATCTGAGGCACGAGTATGAGATGATAAAAGGCATTTCTTAGCATCCATTGTGCAACTAAATCAAAGCCCACAGGGACTTTTCCAATGTAAGAGCAATGTTCCCTAACCTTTCAAGATCATAGAAAGTATCCTGGATACATAGTAGTTTAAATATACAGAACCGCAGGGAACTTGGACTAGGAAGCTCTACACTGAAGACCTGGAAATAGGTATTTTAAAGTAATATCAATTATACCTAAATTCCTGCAGGTTTGAGTACCACCGTGTTGGCAAGTAACAAAGAGTAACCCAGTAGTATGAATCTGTGCAGCCTGTAAGAAAAGGCCTTGGCATTCCAGCTTGCCCCTCTAGATTTCATGCTACCTGGCCCATGCAAGCTATGCTTACCTCGTTGGGAAAATTTAGGCTCAGTAAGGGGAATCCCTTTACCAAATTTTAAGGTGGAGAAGGAGAGAGAAGACTTCTTTAATTCTTAATATTGTTCAAAGACGAGGTTATTCTTAACTGGCATGCTTACTAACCGACAGTAGTAAACCACTTACAACACAGATGGCTTACTCATCCCATCTGCCTCTTTCTTGTCCCTCCAGCATTGCCGGCATCATGACACCAGCCAGCTCGCCCTTGCAGGCCTTTTAGTCTCCCCAGGGTTAGTCTTAGGGTGGTGGCCGTAGTCCAGGTTCACCTGGGGTGAGCCTGACTTAACCCTCTGGGCCCAGACTTTCTCTGGTTGGAATCTTTCATTCTTATCCATTCACTCCCAGTTTGGATGACTGAAACAACAGAGCTAGAAAAACACAATACCACAAAAGCAAGAAGTAGTCTGCTGGCAATTAACATAATCACTTTCATTCATCAAGCAAATCATTCTGTGACACCACAAATATCATTTTAGTTAATCTCACAGCAACCTCACAAGGCAGTTTTGGGGGTGTGGATTTTGCCAATGAGGAAAATGTTAAGGAATTGACCAGGGTCATGAAACTGTGAGAAGCAGATCTGGATTCAAATTTCCCTTTGTGAGACCCTAATTCCTCCTCTTAACGAGGCCTACCTGCCTCCTCAGGGGATGTGCACATGCCACATGCCAATTTCTCACTAGGTTGAGAAGTAGGACTTTACCAGGAAAGTTGGTCAGTTTCAACATTAAAGCAGTATTCTGAATATTCATATAAACTTGAAAATAGAAATTACTTTCTACAACTGTGTGTATAATTCAGCTCTTGTTTCTGTAACCTAGTTTGAAGGAAGGAACATTTCCAAAAGAAGCAACCAAGCCTAGAAAGGAACAGTTTGACTCAAATGTATCCAATGGATTAGCAAATGGAAAATAACACTGAAGAGTAAATAGTCATCCCTAAGGAAGTTAAAGATTGAAATGCAAGCCAGAAAAACAGACAGCTCAGAATCTTTGCTTTATGTTTGCATAGCTTTAATCTTCTAAACTAGTTGTTCTTCCAAAAAAGGTATCTTAGTTACAGCCTTTGCAATTTTTTTATTTAATATTTTAATTCCAAAAGCACTTCCTTAGTTCATTTTCTTCAAAACAAATCACACACAGGCTTAAGAGGTCATTGATCAATAACCTAATCTCAGCTCTTGTACACTGTGATGGATTTGGGGCTTTTTCTGACCTTCCAGATGTTTTTTGTTTTTGTTTTGTTTGCAGTACGGGGGATGGATAGAGCCAGGGAACTGTGCATACTGGGCGAGGACTCTACCACTGAGATACTTCCCCAGCCCTCTTCATATGTTTTATATTCAGAAAATTATTAGTCTGTCTTCTGCCTTTTCCAATAAAGCTTCCAATAAGAAAATATTTTCCATCCTCTTAACGACTCCATCAACAGGAAGCTGCTAACTGCTCAGAGACAGGAAGCCCCGCGGGGGTTGCAGCAGCCCCTCTCTCCTAGTTCTTTCACCTTTTTTGTGTCTACAACAAGTGAGGGCCCCAGAGTTGCATTGCTGTGTGAGAATCTTGGCTCCATCACCTGCTGGCTGAGTGAGTGTGGGCAAGTTCATTCACTCACTATTTGTTCAGCAACATTTGAGCCCTTCTCTCTGCTTTCATGGTCGCCACTCTGGCCCATACCACTCTTGAGGCTGAACCTGTCTCCCTGAAGCCACACCAGCCCTTCTACACAATTTCATCTCTTCTCTGCTCATTTCTCTTGCAGATTCCCACCAGCTCAAATCCAAATTCCTAGGTTCGTGTGTATGTGTGTGTGCGCGTGCGCGTGCGTGCGTGCGTGTGTGTGCGTGGATATGTATGCTACAAGTTTCTACCTGCTCTGCCCTCTCCCCAGCCCATACCCAAGACCTCTCTGACTCAGGCTTACTTCCCTGCAGTCTTTTCTGCTCTAACAACCTTGGCTTCCTTATTATTCCTCAAACATGCCAAGCATATCTCTTCTTTAGAACTTTTTTTTTTTTTGGTGCTGGGGATGGAATTCAGGGCCTTGTGCTTGCTAGGCAAGCACTCTACCGCTGAGCCAAATCCCCAACCCCATTCTTCAGAACCTTTGTATTCATTCTTTCTGTGTGTCTGGAATGTTTTTCCCCTAGAATCCGCTTGGCTCACTCCCTCTCAATTTCTGCTCAAGCGTCACCTTCTCAGGAAGGCCCTCCTGGCCCTCCTGGCCCTCCTGTTATAAATAATGGCCCCTTGTTGTCATTTTGATATTCCCTAGTCTCTTCCCGGTTTATATTCCTCTACCACTTATTTCACCTCAAATGGATTTCTTTGATTACTGTCTCTTCCCACTAGAATGTGAGCCCTGCACAGGAGCAATATGTCAGCATCCAGAAGAGCGCCTGGCACATAGAGGGCCCTCCATACACTTCTGCTGAATGAATGAATGAATGAATGAATGAATGAATGAAGAATTTGCACATATCAATCAGAAGGACTTTGGGTTTTATTTTATATGTAAAGGGAAGCTACTGGAGAGTATGTAATCTGATTTAAGTTTTGAAGAGATCATTCTGGTCATTGTGTGGAGGAGGGATGATTCTGTTGAGGGTAACAGTGGCATCAGGGAGCAGTTTGGAGGCCAATAAAATGTCCAAGCAAGAAAAATAATAAGAAATTGAACTACAGTGGAAAAAATGTTAATTTTTAATGTATTTTGTTTCTAATTTTTCTAAGAGAAAAAGAATTATTACTGGAGTCCTAGGCTGGAGGCCAGACTCTGGGAGTCTCCACTTCAAGAGTCCAATCAGAGATATGAGTGGTGGTGATGTAAGAAAGCAAGTTATTGTTCAGTGTGACCACACTAGGAAGCAGAAGGACTAGCATCCTAAACCCTGTCTTAAGGGTACTGACAAGTTTTGGCTTCATGGAACAAACAAAAAGTAGGGTGGGGGAAAGTATGCACAGTCAAGCAGTCCTGATCAAACTGTGCTCTGGTTTGTGCGGGCCTTCACACATTCACAGCAAGCTGTTACTGCTTGGCAAGGCAATTCAGTTCTGCCATGAGATGCTCCGGCTTAGGGAGGCAGCCTTGACTCTCCATAAAGTTTTTCTTCTTGCTTGGGGGCAGTCCCATCATGGGGTGACCTGCCTGCAAAGCCAGAATCTTGAAAATATCTTAGTTACTCTTATCTTGGGTCTTTAGTCTTGAAGGGGGATGAGAGACGTTAAGTAGATTTAGGGTTAATGAACTTTCATTACTAGAGTTTAGACAGACACCCCTTAAGAGATTAACATGTCTACATGCAGAGTTGAGCAGGAATCTGGCCTAAACGTTAAAGTAGCAAAGGCCCAAACAGAGATAAAGGTAGAGACGCTGGGTGCACTTTGTATCCTGCTTTCAGTTATCCATCGAATACTTACAGCTCCAAGTGAAGAGTCGTGCTTTTTAGCAAAAGCAGTCTCTAAGTCCCTGTCCCAGAATTGAGGGTAACTTCCAGGTTTAGGACCTCAATACTGAATCTCAACTTGTTTTCTCTTTCATGATTGCTATGAGAAAGGAGGAAGAGGATGTAAAGAGCTCACATGCCACATGTAAATCTTTAATAAACATTAGCTTTTATTATTGTCCCAAAGGGAAATGTTTTTTTCACGCTTCACTGGTAAATAGGATTACAAAAATATCCACCCCACAGAGACTGGGGGAAAAATAACGTTTCAGAGAGTATACCCTCCCTTTTGATAGGTAGACTTGGACTCTATTTAATGGAATACTTAACAGTGGTTTTGGAACATTTTACTAGCATCAGATAAACAAAGTATCTCTCACATTTTAAAAGAATTATAAGGTTCTTTCGGGTCATGTTTATCCATTCGATACTTAGTAGAAGTTACTAAAAGCTGAAATTACAATCGTCTGCTGATTAAAAGTCAATCAAAACATAAGATAAATTACATCTGAAATAATAATGATTTTTTTAAAAATAGGCATTGACTGCTTCTGAATACTCCAAGAGCTGAAATACCACACTGTCCAGTTCAATACAGGACACCTGGCAAACCTATTTGTAAGTGTAACTCAGCTTTCTGCAAAGCCAACACCCAGCCCCTTTTGGCTGCATCTGTCTGTCCTTGTTTCCCCCTAAAAAACTGTTTTATACTTGGTACAGATAACATTCTGCCTCTATTACAGTTAGCAGCTTCTTTCAATAGGTCGTCTGGTTTGGCAAGCACTTGACTGGGGTACCCCCATCTTCTTTCAAAACCTCCCAGTGAGCTGGGCTTTGGGATGCACGCCTGCAATCCTAGCACTCAGGAGGCAGAGGCAGGTGACATAGTGCATTCAAGGCTAGCCTGGACTGCATAGTAAGACCCTGTCTCAAAAAACAGAAACAAAAACAAAAACAAAAAAACCCTCCCAATGATTGCCTCCAGGTAGCCTGTGAAAAGTTGCCTGTAGGGAATGTAGCAGCTGCTTGGAGTCCTTTGGGGACTTTCGTACTAACATTTTCCTGTGAGCTGGCCCTCTACTTCAGCTGAAAACCAGCCATTTCTTTTCTCTAACCCCAAGAAGGTTGCAGAAAGGTCCCTAAATCTAGGATCTTTTTCCTCCTGGCCCCACACGCTGAACTCTGATTGATTGATTTGGGGCTGGGGATTTAGCTCAGTGGTTAGAGTGCTCGCCTAGGAAGCACAGGACCCTGAGTTTGATCCCTGGCACCAAAAAAAAAAACAAAAAACAAAAAACAAAAAACAAAAAAAACCATCTTGAATTTGAGCTAGAGCTACAAGGACTTCCTAAGAATTTGAGTCATGATTGAGTCTCTGATTGGCAGCTTCTATTGTTTAGCTTTCCCTGTTTTCAGGTCTAGAAGATTCCTTTGTTTCTGAAAGGGAAGTTTTAAGAACCAACTGGCCTCCCTGGGAGCCTATTGGAAATGCAGACCTCAGGCAGGATTCTGGCCCTCGTGAATTAGAATCTTCTTTTTAACAAGATCTCTAGGCTATTCACAAGCTTCTTGGGGCCTTCTTTTCCCACTGGCTGGGGAACATTGTTTTGTTTTAAAGATAGGATCTCACTATGTAGTTCAGGCTGGTCTTGAACTCACTATGTAGGCCAGGCTTACCTTGAACTCCCAGAATCATTCTGTCTCAGCCTCTTGAGTGCTGGGATTACAGACATGTACCACTATGACTGGCTGAGAAGTTTTATATCTTGTCCTGTTTAAAGGTCATTAATCTTCAGCATTAATTTATTGCCCTCGCTTTCCAAAGAATCCTGAGCTGCTTCCTTTTCAATGCCCTCTCTGTCCTGTCTTTTACGGCCAGGGCCTCTTTTCAGGCCTCTTTCCTTCGACAAGGCTGTAGGACAAGGCCACAAAGCCTCCACACTCCTTTGTGGAAGTGTAGCTTCCACAAAGCCATTTTCCCTTCTGCAGGCCTTTCATGGTCCTCTTCCCCTTGCACAAGGCTACACTCCTCTGCTCACGTCTTGATGGTAGCATTTCTTTAAGGGTTGCTTCTTTGCTGTGCTGCTCCCCAAGTAGGACCTCTAATACTAATCAAAGTGCTGCATCTTCCATACCTTTCAGAACTGCCTCAAGTCTTCCGGGGAGAGCCTCAGGGCTGAGCCTGACTTCCCTGCCCAAGTCTTCCAATGGGGCCTGTGTGGGCCTCTCCTAGGCCAGGGGTCTCCCCTTTCCCACAACTTACCTTACACAAATTTACTATCCTTTTTCCTCTTTCCTGCCAGCTACTCCCTTCAGACCCAGCAAACAACTAGATACAATCCAGTTAAGGCTGCCTTCAAACAGGAGACAGCCAGGTGAGGGGAGGGAGATACTGACCAAGAGAAAGCCTTGAAGAGGGTCATGGTCGCTCAGAAGCAAGGAGGGGAGGGCTGCTGAGGAAGATACATCAGAAATGCTTTAAGCATTTGGTTCTCTGAAGGTTTGGGGATTTGAGTTTGGGATTACTGCTTTTAAGGTTTAGAAAATGATAATTCTCCTGGACTGTAGAAATCAGAGCCTTGTCTGGAATCATACCTTAAGAATGTGACAGGAACATGGAAGGTAGGCATGCAGATCTCAATGGGCAACTGAAACAGGATAAAGCTGGGCATTTCTGACTACATTTTTGTCATCTTTATATAACCTTAAAAGTTTGGGTCAGATCCTTGCTTAACTCTGCAATTACGCATGTTAATCACAAGGAATGTCTGTGTTCTAAGATTTATTGACCCTAAATTTACTTAGCCTATCACATCTCCCTTCAAGACTAAGAACACCAAGATAAGAATAACTAAAGTAATTTTCAGAATTTGCAAGGATATCGAGTTTCCAGCTTTTACTAAATCTGGTTCCAGATCTCCGAATTATGCCTAGAATCTCCACTCATTGCCCTAAACCTATAAGTGCCTTGGGTTATGGGGAAAGCAGATCCTTGCTGACCACCCCATGGTGAAGTCACCCCCCAAGAAGTAACAGTTACCCCATGATGGGAATTGATGATGCCCTCATGAGATGATAGCAGGAGCCAAATCCCTCTTTAAGTGATGATGGCTCATAGGGCCTTCCTTGCATAACCCGTCTTGAGATACTGATTAACCAGACCGGACTTGACCAGGATTACCTACGCTGCCAGCTATACAAACAGCTTAGAATGTATACCCCAAATCTTTGCCTTTATTCTCCTTTTCTATAAAACCCCAAAGCTTCTGTCAGACCCTCAAGACAGACCTTGAAATTCTTTATATGTGTTTCCCAGCATGACCATACCAATTAAAGCTCCCTTCCTGCCCTTCACCAACGCTCCTCTTCTTGACTGGCATTATGGGATGGGTGGCCAAGCCTGCTCTGTTGGGCACTCCAGAATGAGGGCTTTTGCCCTAAAATCCAAGTAATAAGGTTTGTTGGCTCTCAATACGGTAGTCAGATTGATTAACCACACATTTTTTCTTACTATGTTCCTCTTTATTACACAAGTGACTTCCCAAAAAAGATCTATTAAAAGTCTGCTTCTAGGACCCACTGTGCCCCCCCCCATCTCGAGCAAGGACATGAGCTGGCAACCCTGCTCTGGAACTGTGACACCTGTCCCTGGCATGAACAGGCAGACCCGCACAGCATGACACCCTTCCCCCCCCTTGAAAACAAGGGTGAGAACATCCATTAACTCCAAGTCAGGTCTACGTTTTGCTTCCCTTTAGCATGGGGCAGCAGAGGTTAAGAATAACCAAACAACCTGGGCCTGGATGAAGACAAAGCCCAGGAGAGAAGTGAGCAAACAGACCCTGTAACTACTGACAAGAAAATGAACCATTTGAATGCCCCACTCCTATCCCCCCCCTCCCCGCCCGTGGCCTGCATTCAGTAGAGACCAGGGGCTGACCACATTTCTCATGCTTGGCTTGGGCAGTAACCACAATCTGGGGTGAAAGGACAGAGGGGCACTTAAAAACCAGAGGCCCCAAAGCTAGGTAAGAAAATGATGACAGGATGGATGCCAAGTCTGCAGATCTTATAAAGAAACCACTCATTCAAAAACAAAGAAATTTTTTTCTTGACCCAATCTTTTAAAAAAATTTTCCATTTTTATTATTTTCATCTTTCCTTCATGGGTTTGTTTTGGGGGTTTTCTCCCTTTCCCCCCTTGTGGTTTCTTTTCTCTCCTTTTTTTCACCTTTCAACTTTTTTCCACTTCCTTATCATTCTTTTATTTCCTGTATTTTGCTCTGTTCATCTTTTTTCTTTTTGTTTGTTCTTTCCTGTGACTGTTCGCTAAACATTGTTAATTTCTTTTTACTCCTCAGTAGGATCCCCCATCTCACTTTTTTCTCCTCCTTCTCATAGCTCATTGATTAATTTCTCAACTTTTGTGGTTTTTTTTTATTCTCCAGTTTACTAGTATAACTACTAACCTTTATGGGTCTCTAGATAGCTAGTTAACATTATGCTATTACTGTTGAATACTGTTCTATTGTTAGGAGAGGTAAAGCTATTCCATTTAGTAGATACCTACTATAGGTCAATAGTAGGTCAATACTGGTTTGTTGTAGTGTTAATATTATAATTATAGATCTTTGTTTATGGGCAAGGGTGTTTTGTTTTTAGTCCTTGTAGTTTGTCAATATTCAGTTTATATTTGACAATATAATTGATGCTGACTTTATTATATCCAAGGTGACACAGCTTTTGCTATTAGTTGGTTCTCCTGGAATGCCAATATCTTAACTGCTGTCTCAGTTACTTTCTCATTTCTGGGACACAATACACAGCCAGAACCAGCACATGAGTTCTAAAATTCTGGCGAATGCAGTTGTATTGGAGTCAATACTAATCAACCCATGCCAAGGTTTGTCATGTGCTGTCTTATTAGACCTTCGCAACAATGCTATAGAGACCATGATCCTCATTTAAAAGATATAGACAATGAGATTCAGAAAGGTCAAGTGTCTTAGTTACTTTCTTATTGCTGGGACAAAATACTCGACACTCATAAATTAAAGGAGGAAAGATTTATTTTAGCTTACAGTTTGTAGAGGTTTCAGTCCATAATCAGCTGGCTCCAAGGCAGGGTGGAATGGCAGAGGAGAAACAGTCCTGTGATGTAGCAGGCAGGAAGCAGCACAACTTCCTTCTTTCTCTTTTTACTCTATGTAGGCTATAAACCTATTGATTGGTGCCACCCACATCCAGGATGGGTCTTCCTTCTTCAGTAAATCCACCACCCACACCCAGAACTATGCTAAACCAATCAGTGAACTAATCTAGTTGTCAGGCCCACAATTCAGTATTACATGCCCACGATCCAGCCACTTCCCAAAAGCCCCACTATGAGCACATGAGGCTTTGGGGGAGGGGGCACAGCTAGATATAAGCCATAACATTCTGCCTCTGACCCCCAGAAAACTCATGCACATCCCTTTATGCAAAATGCATTTAGTCCCTCTCTAAGAGTTGCCAAAGTCCTAACAGTTTCAGCATTGCTGAAAAGTCCAAGTCCAAAGTCTCCTCTGTGATTTGAGGCAAACTCTTAGCTGTGAGCCCCTGTAAAAATGAAAAGAAAGTTAAACACTTCCAACATACAGTGGAATAAAATATTCCAAAAGGTACAAATAGGGGGACAGAAACAAACAGGACCAAAGCAAGACCAAAATTCAGCAGGGCAAACATTAAATCCTGTAGTTCCATGTCCAGCACCTGGGCTAATCTGTGGCAAGATGTGAATTCCAAAGGGCTTGGGTGGCTCCGCCCCTACAGCACTGGCATTGGTTGTAGCCCTCATGGCTTCTCTCTTGGGCTGGCTTTGCTCACTCTTTGTGATTTTTGTCAGATGATCCACATTCCTGGCTTCTCCATGTGGGATCCCCACTGCACTTTCAGCTTCACACTCACAGCTTCATAACACTACTTTCTCTGGGTCACATTGCCTGGCCTCCCAGGCCTTCTTCTGAAATCTGGGTGGAAGCCTTCCTGACCCCACAAATCTTGCATTTTGCACACACCTAAAACAAGCACTATGTGGATTATGCCAAGGTCTTCCACCAGCTGGAGCAGTAGCCAGGTTTCTTTCTCTCTTAACTGTAGGGGCTGATTGGACTGCTGAGCACTATGAACCCAATCTGGAGGAACAAATTCCCTAGGCTACTGACATTTTGGAATACGGTGCCCTAGGATTCTCTTCTCAAAGCAATCTTTCACCTTTGCAATTTTGAAACTGCAAAGGGTAGACTCCTGCTGGTTCTTGTGTTGCCCTCAGGCCATCTTTTTTATTGTCCTGTTCCAAATTCATCGCTAATCTTTTCAGCAGCAAAATTCTCTGTTCCATCCTTGTAGGCCAAAAGATTACTGACACTTTTCTTTATGGCCAAACTCAAAATGTTTTCAATCATTCTGCTGGGCCATTTGCTTTTGACTCACAATATAAATCTGGCTAAATACCCCAACAGTAGCCGTGCCACCACCTCAACAGGAGACTGCCTTGACATTCTTCTGCCAGATTAATTAGTCTGCTGCATTTAATCTCAGTCTCCAGCAAAGTCTCTGGATGTGGGCAAAATGTAGACAAAATCTCTGCCAAAGCATAATACAAGTGTTCTGGAGTCCAACAGCCAATGGAGTCCTTCTTTCTAACAGAAACTTCCTGAGCCGGGTCTTTACCAGCTGCATTCCTGTCTGCATTCTGGTCTCCTGAGCTCTGACCAGAATCTCCCATTAGGTTGGCTCACAGTATTCTAGGGCTGTTTCTCCAGCTGGCATCTCCAAACCTTTCCAAACTCCTCCCACAAGCCAGTTCCAAAGGCTTCTGAATCACACAGCCAAGAAATGTCACAGCAACAAACCCTCTTCTCTGGTAAGAAAATCTGTCCTAGTTACTTTCTCATTGCTAGGAAAAAATACTGTAATATCTCAGTTCACAAATGCTTCTTTTCAGGAACAGTTTGCAAACAGAAGTGTTCAGCAGAATTTTGCTTCAGTTTGCAAACTCCACATTGGGCAACATTGACCCTTACGGGGAAATTTGATTCACTTTGTGACCAATTCAGCATGTAACCAGAATCATGGAATGAATTAAGTTTGTGAACTGAGGTACCACTGTACCCAACACACAAGTTAAAGTAGGAAAGGTTTATTTTAGCTTGCAATCTGTAGAGGTTAGTCAGCTGGCTCTAAGGCAGGGCAGCACAGCAGAGGGTCATGGCAAAGGAGAAACAGTTCTTGGTATGCAGGCAAGACAGCAAGCAGGGAGCCTTCCTTTCCCTTTTTATTACATCCAGGCATTAAGTCTATTGGTTGGTGCCACTCACACCCAGGGTGGCCTTCCCATTATCCACACCCAGAACTATTCTAAACCAATTGGTAGACTAATCCAGTTATCACACATCCATAATTCAGTATCACATGCCCATGATCCAACCACCTCCCAAAAGCCCCATCTATGAGCACATGAGGCTTCAGGGGGACATCTAGATATAAGACATAACAATTGCCCTGGGGACATTAACAATACTGTGGTGCATTCCTAGTGAACTGGATACTGGCCCAAATGCACTGCAATCTCCTATCCTAAGTAAATGGAGGTGACTAGATCCTGGGACAGAAGCAAAGGCCCATAGTTAGCCATGCCCAAAGGACACCACTGAAAAGTAGACATCAACTAAAGATGTTTTCATAGTAGAAACAAAGCTTTCCCTTACAATGAACCTATAAGTCTCAACACAAAAACAAAAGAAAGAAAGAAAGGAAGGAAAAAGAAAGATCAGAAGATAAGTCAACAAAATGCCACCCAAGACTCCCAACTCCCCCAAAGCTGATCCATGGGGCACTGAAGAAGAGGAAACCAAAGCCACACACCCAGATAATCTGAAATTTTATCAGGGGTGATAACTGAACACAATAAGGTAATTGGCAAGTTCACAGAAGATATAAGTAATAAGATATTGAGCCAAAAATCAAAAACGATCAGTGGATCTAAACAAGACACTAATAAAAAGCTAGAAGAGCTAAACAAAATGAAGTAAAACATGAATGACCAACACAGAAAAGAATTAAGAGTCCATAAGAAAGCTCTAAATAAAGAGTCCAAAAACGGCTCAAATTCAGGAGATTAAAAATTCTACCAAAAGTATGGGCAGCAGAAGTGATCAATATGAAGACAGAGTGTCAGAACTACAAAACAGGGCTATTATCAGTAACCAATTAATGAGAGATACCTTAAGAACAATAAGAGAATATGAAAAATGGATCCAACAGTTCCTGGATGACACAAAGAAGACTAATCTAAGATTAACTGGAATTAATGAAAAGTCATAAGACAGCAAAATGCATAAAAAACCTGTTTACTGAAATAAAAGTAGAAAACTTTCCAAATCAGAGAAAATAATTTAACACAAGGATAAATGAGGCATATAGAACCCAAATAGCCACAGTCAGAAAAAAAAATCTCTCCATGACACACCATACTCAAAATCCTGGAAGTCCAACATAAGAACAGAATCTTAAAGGTTGTTAGAAAAAAGTAATGAATGACTTATAGAGGTAAACCCATTAGAATTACAAGACTTCTAAACACAAAATTTAAAGGCTAGGAGGAGCTGGAGTGAAGAGTTTCAAGCCCTAGAAGAAAACAATTTCTAACCCAGGCTGATATATCCTGCAAAACTATCTTCAAAAATTGATGGAGAAATAATATATTTTTATAAAGAGCACTTAAATAAATTCATGACCACCAAAGCAGCACTCCAAAAAATTCTTAAGGATATCCTAGAAAGACACAATGAAGCTAACAATGACAAAAGATCCAACAGAATGAATATATAAGGTAGGATAAGCAGTTAAGTAGAAAGGAAAGATAAGGAATCAGCAAGAGAAAAATAAGGCAATAGCAAGGATAAGTCAATAACTACCAGTAATAAGTCTCAATGTAAATGGTCTCAATTTCCCAATCAAAAGACACAACTCTCAGAATGGATCAAGAAACAAAAGCCAACAGTATGCTATATATAAGAAACACATTTAACCCAAAAAGAAACTCACAAACTAAAAATTAAGGGATAGAAAACAGTATTCCATGCAAAAGGAACAAGAAAAAAAGCAGGTGTAGGGACTTCCGGGAAGATGGCAGAGCAGTAAGCAGCAACAAATCAGCCCCTCCAAGATTCGGAATACAGACACTGGAAAATAACTTGTGGAAGGAAAGAAGGAGAGAGGTAGATTGCTGGGATCCAGGAATGACCTGAAGGGAGAATTGGAGCCTACAGAGTAATTGAAGAGACAGACCACAATACAGAAAAAGGAAGGAGCACTTTCTCCCTTACTCCTGGCTTGTGGCCTGAGAAAGGAAGATTGAATCTACAGAGACACAGTAAATGTGGTGACTCCAGAGACCTCCAAGGAGAAAATGCACAGTGGAAAAGAGCAGCGGATGTTGTGTGCTACAACAGCTGGTGAGTGACTCCAGACCAAGTGACTCCCTGGAAAGTGTTCCCTGGAAGGCATGCTCAGTCAGATGCCATTTTAGGGAGGGGCCAATGGAATCCGGGATTTGGAGCAGCCATGGGTTGGCTTCATCTCAGGGCTCCCAGTGCTAAACTACCGCAGTGACCGGGTGAGGGTCAATCACAAGGACATCCATGGTCAGGGAGCTGTGGGCAGGCCGTCAAGAGACAACCAGGGTATTATAAACTAAACAATTCAGGCCCCAACCCAAGGACCAGATATCAGGTTCAGCCTGAAACTCCATGGACTGCAAAGTCCCAGAACTAATACCATACACTAACCCTACTGCCGGCTTGCTGGGATTATCCAGCACCCCTCTCTAATCCTACTGTTGGTTAACTGGGATTATCCAGCACTGATCTGAGCTCAGACCACCACCTTTGTCTACTAGGAAGAGCAGAGTCATGCCTTGAATTGGCCACTGCCACAGTTATAGACCTGAGAAGATAACCACAGGCTTGAATTTTTTTTTTTTAAGTTTTCCTTCATTTTTTTTCTGTTTTTGTTTCTTTGTGAGGGTGAACATTGTTTACATTTTTTTATTCTACTTTGTCCCTTCTTTTGTTTTTTCATTCTTTCCTTCCCTCTTGTCTTGTTCATTTCGTGAACTTGGGTAATCTTCCTCTGTCCTTCAGCCTTGTTTCTAATCTCTTTTTCTTCTTTTATTTCTCTATTTTTTCCTCTTCTCTCTTTTAATTTTTTCCCCTTAGAGAAAAACTGCTCTATTGAGTGGATATTTATTGTATATAATTTTCTGATTTGTCTTAGTATTTGTTATATAACTATAAATCTTATACATATAGTTAAAAGTGGCAAATTATTTGTTATCACAGCTTGTCATTTCCCAGTTTGTGTTTGATGCTACTACTTTAGCCAAGGTGACATAGTTGCTGTGATCAATTGATCTTCCTTGTACAATATCTAGATTGGCTGGGGGACACGAATGATACCAAGTCCAGCACCAAAGAACTGGGTGATAGACCAAACAGGTTGCAACATTTCATCCCTAATAAACAGAAGAGGCAGGATCCTGGGACAGACTCAAAGACCAAGAACCAGCTACACCTAGAAGACATCTCTGAAAAGCACTCACTTCCTAAAGAGGTCTCAATATTAGTAATTAAGCTATCTACCCTAAGCAATTTATAAGCACCAACACAGAAAATGAATCAACAACAACAACAAAAAGAAAATGAGAAAACATAGAAGCAAGATCAACTCCAGACCTCCAGCTCACCCAAGGCAAATCCAGGAGGCACTGAGGTGAAAGAAATCAAAAGCCACCCAGCTGAACTTTCTGAAATAGTAGCAGTGGAAGTAACGAAGTAGACGAATGAGTCTCTAGAAACAAAACAAAACAAAATAAAACTATTACACAGTAAAGAGAGGATGACCATAATGAAAGACATTGTGAATCATTGTAGATAGAGATAAAAAAAAATAGAGGTGCTTAGAAAAGTGATGGAACCCATGAATGCCCAGCATAAGAAAGAACTGGATTCCATAAAACAGATTCAAACAGATATCAAGGAGATTGAAATTTCTATTGAAAGATATGCAGCAGAATCAACCAATGTGAATGTAGAAGATCAAATCTAGAAGACAGAGTTGTGGTTAGCAGTCATCAAATGAAAGACTTCTTCATAATAGTGAGGGACCATCAAAAATCAATCCAATGGCTGCTAGACGATGCTAACAAGAATAGCATAAAATGAATTGGAATCAATGAAAAAGCAGAAGATAGCACAAAGGACATTAAAAAAAAAAACCCCGTTCACAGAATAGCAGAAAACTTCCCAAACAGAGAAAAATAACTTGACATACAGATAAGTGAACCATATAGAACTCCAATTGGCCATGATCAGAAAAAAATTTACACCAAGGGATATGACAACCAAGATTCTAGAAATTCAGTACAAGAAAAAACTATTAAAAGCTGTTAAAGTAACAAATCAACTATAAAGGAAAACCCATCAGAATCACAGCAAACTTTTCAACACAAACCCCTAAGTCAAGGAAAGCTTGCAGTGAAGTATTTCAAGCCCTAAAAGAAAATAACCTCCAACCCAGATTGATGTACCCTGCAAAATTATCTTTCAAGATTGGTAGAGAAATAAGATACTTCCATGATAAAGAACGCCTGAAGAAATTCATGACTACCAAACCAGCATTTCAAAATGTTCTGAAGGATGTTCTAGAACAAGCAATTCCAAAAATCCCAATAGAATGAACTCATCGGCGAGGCAAGCAATTAAATATAAAGCAAAGAAAGGGAATCAACAACAGGAAAATAATATGTTGACAAGGAAGTCAATATCTATCAGTGCGAGTACTCTCAATTCATCAATCAAAAGAAACGGATTGGCAGAATGGATCAAGAAACAAGATCCAGCAATATGCTGCATTCAAGAATCACATTAAACTCAAAAAAGTAACTCATGGACTGAAAGTCAAAGGATGGCAACAGGAACCCAGAAAAAAGCAGGAGTAGCTCTTCTATTTGCAGACAAAGTAGATTTCAAGCCAAAACTGACCAGAAGAGAAAAGGTGACTACATATTTGTTAAGGGAACAAACCAAGAGAAAGAGATAACAATCATAAAAAAAATCAATAAATATATATACACCAAATACTGGCATACCTAACGATATAAAACAAACACTACTGGACATGAAAAATTAGGTCATTGTAAAGGGGGACTACAATACTCCATTGTCACAAATAGACAGATGAACTAGACAAAAAAATCAACAAAGAAATACCAAAACTGAACCAAACCTTTGAACAGATGGTCTCAGTAGTTATCTATAGTGTTTCACCCAACAGCAACAAAACCCACATTCTTAGCAGCACACAGGACTTTCTCCAAAACAGACCACATACTAACTCATAGCATATGCTTAAGTAAATGTAAAGGAATTGAAATTATCCTATGAATATTATCAGATCATAGTACAATGAAATTGGAAATCAATGGCAGAAGAAACCACAAAAAATACATAAAAATGTGGAAATTAAATAATACTCTCTTAAACAACCAGTGGGTCACAGATGAAATTAAAGAAGAAATTAGATAGTTTTTACAATTAAATTATAATGCCAGTATGACATACTGGAACTTACAGGATGCAATGAAAGCAGTCCTGTAGGGGAAATTATAGCAGTGAATTCCCACATCAGAAAAACAGAGTGAGCTCAAATAAATAACTTAATATTGAACCTCAACCTTCTAGGAAGAGAAGAATAAATGAAACCCAAAGTTCATAAGAAGAAGGGAATTATAAACATCAGAGCAGAAATTAATACAATTGAAAAGAAGAAAACAATATAATCAATGAATCAAAGAGTTGGTTCTTTGTAAGATTAAATAAAATAGACAGACCCTTAGCCAATCTTATCAAAAAGAAAGAAAAGACCTAAATCCATGCAATTAGAAATGAAAAGAGTGAAATCACAAGAGATCCTACAGAAATCTAGAAAATCATTAGTATTTGAGAACCTGTACTCTAACAAGATAGATAATTCAGAAGAAATGGACAGATTCCTAGACACATATGAATTACCACAGCTGAAACAAGAAGATATAAAAATTCTAAATAATCCAATATCAGTTAATGGATTTGAAGGAGTAATTTTAAAAACTACCAAGAAAGAAAATGTCCTAGTGGATTCATTCCTGAATTCTACAAGAACTTTAGAGAAGACCTAATGCCAATACTCTTCAGACTCTTTAATGAATGGAGTTGGGAAAAGTGGCTATACTCATGCCAAAGATTGAATCTAGACCTATATCTCTCACCATGTACTAAACTAAAATCAAAATGCATCAAATACTAAATGTTAAAACAGAAACAACATCCTGGAAGATAAAACAAGTAAAGCTCTTGAAGTCACAAGCACAGGGAAGGACTTCCTAAACAGAACCCCAATTACACAGGAAATAGTACCAAGAATCAACAAATGGAATCATATCAAATTTAAAATTTCTACATAGAAAAAAAAAGGTACAATGACAAAAAAACTACAGCCAACAGAGTGAAAAAGAAAACCTACAGAAGAGGAAAATATTTTTGCCAACTATTCCTCAGACAGAGGACTAATATCTAGACTATATAAGGAATGCAAAAAAAATTAGACCCCCAAAATAACAGACTCAATCAAAAAATGGTCTAATGAAATAAATAGATACTTCACAGAAGTAGTACAAATGGCTAATAAATACAGGAAGAAATACTCAACATCACTGGCCATTATAGAAATTCAAATTAAAGAAACACTAAGACTCCATCTTACCCCAGAAAGAATGGCTATTGTCAAGAAATCAAATAATAGGGGCTGGGGATTTAGCTCAGTGGTTAGAGTGCTTACCTTGCAAGCACAAGGCCCTGAGTTCGATCCCTAGCACCAAAAAAAAAAAAAAAAAAAAAAAAGAAGAAGAAGAAATCAAATAATAACAAATGCTGATGAGTTTGTGAGGAAAAAGAAATCCTTCTATACTGCTGTTGGGAACATAAACTAGTATAGTCACTATAGAAATCAATATAGAGAGTACTCAAAAACTAAAACTAGAAATTCCTTGCAAGCCAGTTATTCCTCTTCTAAGTATCTTCCCAGCAGTTAAAGACATCATTTTACAGTGATACATGTATACCCATGTTTATATCAGCACAATTCATAATAGCTAAATCTTGGAAGCAGACTATATAACCATCAACATATGAATGGATAAAGAAAATGTGGTATTTATACACAATGGAGTACTACTGTGCAATAAAAAAGATAAACTTCCCATCTTTCTCAAATGAGAAGGGAGGAAATCAAGGAGGGGGTGGAGAGACAGGGGATGAATTAAGATGTGTTATGTACATGTACCAACTCCGCACGAGGAATGTAAACATTATGTACAAACATATTTTTAAAAAACCCTACTTCTATTCAGCATGATGGCGCATGTTTGTACTCCTGGCTACTCAGGAAGCTGAAGCGAGTTCACCAGTATGAAACCAGCGTGGGCAGCTTAGTGAGAATGTGTCTCAAAGAATTAAAAGGGCTGAGAGTGTAGCTCAGTGGCAGACTGCTTGTCTGCATGTGGGAGGCTCTGGGTTCCATCCCTTGTATAGGAAAAAAGAAAAAAAGGTCTACTTCCAACATTTTAAAAACTACCTTTGGAATGCTGTTAGTATACATTATTAAAATAGTGTCTTCCAAAAGGTTTATGTATTTTATTTTTGCAGACTATTATTATAGCACCTTTTTATGTACCAAGCACTGTTCTAAGAGCTTTACAAAGATTCTCATTTAATCCTTCAAGTAATACAAAAAATTGGTACTGTTATTACCCTACTTATAGATGAGAAAATCAAGGCACAGAGTTTAAGTAGCTTACTCAAGGTCACACGACTAATAAATGATGGACCAGAACTCAAACGCAGATAGGCTGGGTGGGTCATAGCCGTACTCTAAAGCACTATGCTGTGCTGCCTCTCTAAAGGGCCTGAAAAATATATACTTAGGTATATACTTTTTTTTTACATATTACATATACATTTTATACATACATTTTTCTTTGCTCCTTTTTTTTTATACTGGTGATAAAACCTGGGGCCTCATGCATGGTAAGCAGGTGCTCTCTACCAGTGAGCTACATCCCCAGCCCAATGTATTTTTTATTTTTTTAATTTTTGTTTTCTTTTGTCCTTTTCATGTATGTGCTTGCATATGTGTGTGGTTTTGGGGAGCTGATATCCAACCCGGGGCCTTGGTGCTGTATCACTGGGCTATAATTCTAGCCAATAAATATTTCCATTTATTGGCGGGCAGTGGAGGGAGGAAGGGGGGGTTATTCCAACTCTCCAGGTTTTTAGCACAAGCCTGAAGCCCAGTTTTGAGAGAAGCATAATTTTTCTGCTGATACATCTCAGAGAATCCAAAGGACCCCTTTCATAAAGCTTAGTTTCCTCTTCCAAGAAATGTGGAAGTTGGGTTACACGAACCCAATTTAAAAAGTATTAAAGTTTCCTGAAGACTGACCAGGCAACCGTTCGCCTGTAGTGTTCTTGCGTCTTTTGGATTAAATGTAATGTAGGTCTGTTCTGCTCGACTGACAATATCCTAAGGCGTTTGTGAAGGTTTCAATTTAAATTTCTGTCCAGTTTCAGTCTGATGGCTTCTCCGACAAGGTAACAAACCCAACAGTTCAGCAAGACGCGCAGAGGGACAACCCCGCGCTGAGTGGCGCAAGCACGCCCTCTGCCGGCCATGAGGGAGGGCAACCTTTGCTCTCGAAGTTCCGCATTATGTCCGACTTCTGGGCCTCCCATCGCTTTTCAACTGAGCCACGTTTGCTCAGAGCTTTCATAAACTGGGTACAGTGTGGTTAGGACTGGGGCTACAAAAATAAACAAAAGCGTCCCAGCCTTCAAGAATCGCAGAGTCTAAGGGGGCACACCCAAATCAGAACCTTATAATGCCATTTAAGAGGTAAATAACTGGTGCTGCACCTCGTGACCCCATTAGTTTGCAACCACAAGTTGCAAGGAAAAGCCCAAATCAAACAGCACACTACAATGCTCTTTTGTTAGAAAAGGAATGGTACTCGTGGTAGTATTTTTTCCGTGCGCAGAAACAGGAACAACCAGAGAGCTAATGGCGCTACCTTGGAGACTCAGGCCACCTGGGAGCAGTTGTGACTGACAGCCCGGCAGGGCAAGAAGCTGCAGGGGGCCTACAGAGAAAGGTCAGAGTCCCACTGGGAAAGGGCAGAAGTTAAGAACGCCAACAGGAGGGTATCAATTCATGTTGAAGTTCAATTAGTAAGTACATTTAAAATATAAAACAGCCGGTGTGGTGTCACAGGCCTCGGGGAGGGCAAGGCAGGAAAACCACAAGTTCGAGGCCAGCCTGGGCAATTTAGCAACACCCTGTCTGAAAATAAAAAGCAAGAAGGACTGGGGATGCAGCTCGGCGAGAATGCCCTTGGTTCAATCTCCAGTACCGAATATCTATTTCCAAGACTTCTTTTTTTTTGAGACAGGTTCTCACTGTGTACTTCAGGCTGGCCTTGAACTCCTGGTAATCCCCTTCCCTCAGCCTCCCAAATGCTGAGATCACAGGCATGCACCACCATGCCCAGCTACTCCTGAAATTTACTGTAAGAAGATGCTAGCTTATCTCTGGATCTTGTTGGATTCTTTAAATGGGATTTTATTTGGTCATACATTTCCAACTAGGCCAGAAGCCCCACTGCCCCATTTCTAAAATACAAAAATTCTTTTCTGATCCTCTTCTCAAACTTTTTCAGGTTCTGAACACCTATAGCAACTCCACGTGACTTTAACTTGGTCTCCTCTAGCATTTTTTTTTCACTTTAAAGAAATTCTGCCGGTAACATACTTGTTATACAAGTCAGGAGGACAAGTACTTCTAAGAAGAAAATGTTTTCCTAAGTTCTTTTTTCTTCTTTTTGGTTTTTTTGAGACAGGATCTCACTATGTAGTTCAGGCTGGAATTGAACCCACCATGTAGCCCAGGCTGGCCTCAAACTCACAGTGATCCTCCTGCCTCAGCCTCCCAAGTGCTGAGATTACAGGTGTGCACCACCACGCCTGGCTCTAAATTCTTTTCAAGAGAGGTCGGGGGGGGGGCAAAATAAAGGAAGTAGAGGGGTTGGGGATTTAGCTCAGTGGTAGAGCACTTGCCTGGCAAGCATGATGCCATGAGTTTGATCCCCAGCACAAAAAAAAAGAGAGAGAGAGAAATATTTTGCTCAATGCAGTCATCGCTCTCGACAAATTTCTTGGAACCATGGCTTACAGGAATATCCATTTTAACATCAGAACATGGATGTAATTACCAATGAGGGCTTTTGCTAAACCTCCTCTAAAATGTGTCTCATGAAGGATGTAGTTCAGAAAATCTATACAAAGAGAAAGAAGGCAAAGAAGGCAAGGAAGGAAGGAGAGGGGAGGGAGGAAGGGGAAAATGTTGTGAGAGTGGAGAGAGGGCAAAAGAAAAAGAAAGAAAGACGGTTGGGGACACAGGATTAAGAAACAAATATGGGTAGTTATGGAGTTGGGGTTTGCACCACTGTGAATACCTTAAATTTACAATTCAAATTTAAGATCTATATTATATATGCAAATATACATACATACATATATAAATTTATAATTCAAATTTAAAATATATATATTATATATATCTTTGAAAATGCAGGCAATACAGAAGTGCATAAGGTTAAAAAGTGAAAACACACTTTCACACATCCTATAGGCACTAACAGAAGCAGGAAAGGCCGGAATGACAATGAGGAGGAGACTGAGAGCACCTAACACAAGCAACTTACCAAGACCAGCCTGGACACGTGGGGCTGAAGCCAAGTGTCTCCAGCTAATGGCTTAACAGCAAGCCCTTGTACAGCCCCTGAAAATCTGTACCTATTATATCTCAGTAAATGTGAGATGTGTTGCCAAATAAAATCAAAACTCTTCATCAAAAATAGCATATTCACCTCCCAATTTTACTTAACTGGCAATAACAGAAACAAAATCTGTTTTTATGCATGCCCAAAATGTTAATAACGTACCAGTAGCAATTTTAAACCAAGCACGTTAAACTTTGTGAAGTAAATTTCCTGAAAGTTTCTGTGTGAAACAAATACACAGGTGTCTCTGAAGAAGAGGGGCAGCTGGGGTGTAGCAGTAAAAGCTGACCCAAGACTTTCAGCTCTAGGGCCTCAGTCAGGTGAGGGCAAGTGTCCTGCCACTGAGCTCCAGTCCCTGGTTACACCTTATTTATGTCTCTAATCTGTCCTAATTCATGAAGGTAGAGGGTGAGAAAAAAGAGGGCTAATAAACTTATGTCTATAGCTGGTGATCAATTAAACCACATAGAATATCTGCCTGTACGGTAGAATTTCACATAATTTGTGGAGAGGTTTAGACAGTATTTTCTGACACAGCCTTAACATAAAAGTAAATCCTGAAGCATGGTGTTTTGGCTCGTGTCTAGATGCGATCACAAAGCCTCATGCGATCACAGGTGGGACTTTTCAGAGGCGGCTGGATCTAGAGTGTGTGATGCTGGGACTGATTCATGGTGCACTGCTAGGATTAAGAGTGTGAGTGCTACCCACTCTGAATGAGTGTAGTCTAGATAAGATATAAAGGACAGAAGGAGGCTTGTCCCTTGTTGCTTCTTTGCTACTTTGTTGCTTTGCTACCCACTGTGCACCATGGACTGTTTCTCCTCTGTGATGCCCCTCTGCCGTGCAGCCCTGCCTTGGAGCCAGCTGACTAAGGGTTGAAACCTCTACGAACTGTGAGCCAAAGTGAATCTTTCCTCCCTTAACTTGTGGGTGTTGGGTATTTTGTCTCAGCAATGAGAAAAGTAACTAGGACACATGGTTAACATATAATGCCATTATTTGTTATGTAAGTAAATGGCATACATGTAACAACTGAATGAGTAATAATGTAATAAGTATATCTATATAATAGATACAAATATGTGTTTATGTAATAATGAATGTATTTATGTAGTAATACTATTTATGGGTAAATATAGAATGCCCTCCATACAATTATAAAAAGCTCTAATGTGCTATTTTATTAATACTCCTTTATATAATAACTTATGAATTATTAAAATATCAGTTAGCTAGAATAACCAGTAGTAGAGTCTAGCAAGGTGAGGACTAGTTTAGTCCTCTTTGTCTCTTCCATATCGTGTCTCTGCCTAGTTTGTTTCTTGATTGGTTTAATCCCTACTTTGTTTCACATGAAACTTAAGATTTCCCAGTACCTTTCACATCAGATGTGCTTATTAGCGATTGATTGCTGAGTCACAGCGGTGAGAGTGGTTAGAATGCTAGATGAATATATTCAAATGGTGCTGAATACACAAAACTCATGGTTTCTCACAATTTTGGCCATACTAACTTGTGATAGAAATAAAATTTCTATACGCCTTTTGTGATCATCCAGAATTATGAATCAAATGTTAGTCATTGTTTTCCAGAATAAAATTTCTGGGGTCTTTGTTTTGTTGTTTTTTGAGACAGAGTCTTGCTACATAGTTCAGAACTCACTCTGTAGCCCATGATGGCCTCAGACTCATGGTGAGCCTCCTGCCTCAGCCTCCTGAGTGCTGGGATTACAGGTGTGTGCCACCACAACCTGCTCAGAATAGAACTTCTGGAGTTAACTGGAAGTTCAGACAATTTCAGTTGTAAGATATATTTTTCTATATCTTTGTGTGTGTATATACACATATATTACAAATGTATTTAGCTTTTGGACAGAGAGATATATGTGTGTGTGTGAATACACACACATTTACCTATTTATTTTTACCCTATAGCTTTTCTTAACAGCAACAAAAGAAAAATGCAGAAAATACAAAGTGAATCTGGAGTAGGTCCTATGCAGTGAGCTTTGTGAGGTCCCTATCAGAGACATATATTTCAATCTCTTCATAGTTATTCAAATTAATACAACAGAACAGAATGTGAGGACTTGGCTCAAGAAGATTCAGTCATATTAATTCAGTGTTTGAAAGACCTGTCATCAAACTCACTTTGAAAGAGAAAGGGACATGAACACAGTTCCTTCTAGGGCACTGACCTTCTGTAGTTATTGTAGTCAGCTCTTAGTCACAAGCTGCTTTATTGATTTGCCTGAGGAATCACTGTCACAGAGACTGGAAATCCTCCAAAGAAATACTGCATTCTCTCCGCAGAGCTACATGGGAGTCAGAAAGTGGCCGGGTGCACAAGGAGTCAGCACAGAGAAGTTAAAAGAATGAAGCTGCAGCGGCATTAAAGTGGGGGGGTGCTTCAGCATCCTCGACTTAGACGCCCACTGAACCGTGTTAGTCTCCCATTGCATCTACTGTCAGAACTACTAAGAACACCGTGAGCCTCCGGCCAGCGTGGTGCCACACACTTGCAATCCTAGCACTCTAGACGCCAAGGCAGGAATGTGGTGAAGGCCATCCTGGGCTACAAAATTGCTATGAGGACAGCCTGGGATACATAGAAAGACCGTGTCTCAAAAAACAAAAAAGAAAGAGAGAAAGAAAAATAGAATAAGCCGTGAATGGAAATTCCATAGGAACAGGAAAAACAGCAACTGTATCCTCATACTTGACAGAGCATAGTTCATAGTAAACAAAGATAAACATTTGAAAATGATAAGCCAGAAATTCAAAGTAGAAAAAAGGGATGAGATAATTAGACTTAAGTAACTAAAACCCCAAGAGACTGAATTTAAGAAATTAAGTATAACAAGCTCTAACACCTGGTAAGCAGAATACTGAATTAAATACTAATAGCAGTATCCTTACTACATTTCCTCTTGATTTAGGGCTCAACACATTTTCAGATATTTTTCAAGCATCTTATTATGAAAATTTACAAACATATTGCAAAGTTGGAAGAATTTTATAGACTCTACCATTAACATTTAACTATTCTTGGTTTATCATATATCTATTAACTTCTCTATGTATTCATCAATCTATGTTATTTTTGATGCATTTAAAAATAAATTATAGATATCAGTAGACTTTCCTTTAAATAACTCAGCTTCAGCTAAATATCTATTGATAATTTCTCTTTCTCAAGTAAAATTCATGCAAACGTAAAAAGTTTTTTTTTTTTTTTCTCAGTACTGGAGTTTGAAACCAGGACCTTCACACTGAGCTACATTCCCAGCCCTTTTTCATTTTGAGGCAGGGTCTTACTAAGTCACTAAATTGCCCATGCTGGACTTGAACTTGCAATCTTCCTAACTCAGCCTCCTAGCAACCTGGGAGGTGTATACAACCATGCCCAGCTACAAATCTTAAATGTAAATTCCCAAATTGTAATACCTGCCTACACTGGTATATCCTAAATCCCTATAGAACTTTACTATCACTTCAAAAATTCCCATAATTGTGTATGTGTTGTGTGTTGCTGAGATTGAACACAGAGCCTTAGGCAGGCTCGGAAAGTGTTCTACCATTGAGCTACATCCCCAGCCCCTTTATGAAAAAATTTTGGGGGGGTATTGGAGATTGAACCCAGGTACACTCTACTACGGAGCTACATCCCCATCCCTTATTATTTTTATTTTGAAATATGGTCTAGCTAAGCACCTAGGCTGGCCTCAAACTCAAGATCCCCCTACCTTAGCCTCCCAGAGTGCTGGGATATCAGGTATGCGCCAACACACCCCAATCCTCTCATAAATATTTAGCAGTTTTTAAAAAGTGTAATGGGAAGAAGAAAATACAAATGTTAAAATTTCAATGTGTTTTTAACTACTGCCTAAAATAGCTAGGGAGAACTTATGAGTGGTGTTATGTTGGGGGTAAATGGAACTCCATGAGTGTCATCTTAATAACTCAGGTAATTAGATCCAGGAGAATGATTATTTGCTGCTCTTGAAGTTCAGACAGTCTCAAGTTAAAGAAAAGACAATATAAACATATAGTTTTAGGAAAATCTCTTTCTTTCAAAGACATCCTCATTGACTGACACAGTAGGAAAAGTGCTCGTTCACATCCCTGTCTTCTGTCTTACGACTCAGACTGCATGGGTCTAGAGGCTCATGTTTGGTCACTTTCTAGTTTTTCTAGTACTTAGGGGTGTGTGTGTGTGTGTGTGTGTGTGTGTGTGTGTGTGTGTGGTGCTAGGGATTGAGCCCAGGGCCTTGCATGTGCTAGGCAAGCACTCCACCAATGGCCAGCCTTAGGCAAATTAAATACTTAAAACCAATAAGCCAATAAGCTTTTCCTCCTGAAATTATTTTAGACATCCTTCAAAAATGCTTTCTAAAGATTAAACCCCTCAAATTTAAAGACCCTATCCAAAAATGGGCATCTGAAATGAATAAGCATTTCTCAGG
>PVJO010013556.1:32318-51444 GCA_004026905.1 Hystrix cristata
CGAGAGATGCAGATCAAAACAACACTAAGATACCATCTCACTCCAGAAAGAATAGCTATTATCAAGAAATCAACCAATAACAAGTGCTGGTGGGGCTGCGGGGAAAAAGGAACCCTCCTGCACTGTTGGTGGGAATGTAGACTGGTCCAACCACTGTGGAAATCAGTGTGGAGATTCCTCAGAAAACTACAACTAGAGGGTCCATTTGACCCAGCTATTCCTCTGCTGGGTATCTTCCCAGAAGAATTAAAATCATCATATCACAGTGATACATGCACAACCATGTTCATAGCAGCACAATTTGTAATAGCTAAGTCTTGGAAACAACCTAAATGCCCAACAACTGATGAATGGCTAAAAAAGATGTGGTTTTTCTACACAATGGAGTACTACACTGCCATAAAAAGGATAAACTAGAGTCATTTGTATGTAAATGGATGTTCCTAGAGAACATACTATTAAGTGAAATAAATCAGACACTTATTAGTACACATCGAATTGTTTCTCTGATATGAGAAATCATAAGTGTAAATAAGGACAAAGGGGTAGAATAGATTTTGTTTAAAAAAGAAAAAAGAGAGATAGTATTCAAAAGAGAGAAGTAGATAGGGAAAAGGGGGATAAAGAAGAAGGTTAAAAGAAAAGTAAGATGAAAGGGGAAAAAATGGGAAAGTGTAGCTACACTTGTTGCAAATAGGGAGGGGTGGGTGAATGGAAGGGAGGGGAGGGGAAGGGGGAAGAGGGGGGAAAACCAAGATGTATCATGTACAGGTACAAAATAACCATGTTGATTATGATCATTATGTATACAATGTACCGATACATGTTCTTGGTAAAAAATAAATAAATAAATAAATAAATAAATAAATAAATAAATAAACTTCTTCAGATAAAATCTTTGTCCCCTTTGCTCTCTCCTCTTTCTGATACCTCCATAATGAGCATATTGGTCTGCTTGAGGGTGTCCCATAAGCCTTCCAGACTTTATTTTCCTTCATTCTTTTTTCTTTTTGTAATTCTGACTTGATAATTTCAAATGACCTGTCTTTGAGTTCACTAATTCTTTTCTCTGTTGATCAAGTCTGCATTTTAACCCCTCTGGTGAAGTTTTCAATTTAGTTGTTTCATTCTTCAGCTCCAGCATTTTTTTTGGCTCTTTTCTATATTTTCTCTCATTGTTGATTTTCTCTTTTTTTTAAATTTTATTTTATTTTAATGGTACATTTTAGATGTACATAGTGATAACATTCATCATAAGGGATTTGCACCTGTACATGATATATCTTGTTGCTTTTTTTTTTTCCCATTCTCCTTCCTTCCCTTCACTCCCTCCTCCCTCCTTATTTACAAAAGCTTTGTTTCCATTTTTTCCTTCCATTTCTTATTTCTCTTGTCCCTCCATTCCTTTCCCCCTCTCCCTCCCTTGTTCCCTTTCCCATTTGGACATTTTCTTCCCTTTCTCAATATAATACATTTTAGTCTTTATTTACACTTTCAGTTTCTCACACCAGAGAAACAATGTGGTATTTAAACATGTGTGTCCAATTTATTTCACTTAAGAGTATGGTCTCAAGATGCATGCATTTACCTAGAAATATCTCAAGCTTACCATTCTTTATGGCAGAGTAGTACGCCATTGTATTATAAAACCACATTTTCTTTATCCATTCCGCGGTTGATGGGCATCTGGGCTGTTTCCAAGATTTAGCTATTAAAAACTGTGCCGCTATAAACATGGGTTTGCATATATCGCTGCGGTATGATGCTTTTAATTCTTTTGGGAAGATGCCAAGAAGGTGAATAGCTGGGTCAAATGGAATCTCTAGTTCTCTTTTTGTTCATTTATTTTTTTCTGATTTTGCTTAGTTATTTATCTGTGTTCTCTTATACAGTATTGGCTCCTTAAAGACAATTATTCAGAATTCTTTGTCGCTTAATTTCTCAACCACCATTTCTTTGTTTTGGAGTTTTATTTTGTTTCTTTGGCAATGTGTCTTCTACTACAATAAATTTTAAAAAAATTAGACATCCATTGTATATTTTGATTACGCCTTGTATCTCACAGGGGCCTATGAATTTTATAATACATTTTCTAATCAAATTGCTATGTAGATAGTAGCTCTGGGAAAAATATTTACGCAGAACACCATACACCCTAGGAGTTTGTAATGTCATTAAAAACACCAACACCTTAGGGTTGGCCCTGTCTGAAATACGCTTTATATAGAAGTTCCAGAAGCAAAAGCTTGCTCAAAACTATTTCCTGGCAGAAAAGACATACTAATTTTTTTTTTGGTACTGGGTCAAACTCAGGGTCTTGCACTTGTGAGGCAAGCACTCTAATCACTGAGCTAAATCCCCAGCAAGACATACTAATTTACATTAGCCCTAAATGACTCAGAGGAAGTGTAAAAGACCAATGGCATCCCTATTTCTGAAATAAGATTTATATAGAAAGGGAGGGGAAATACCTTCTTTTACGGAGTGATGAGTTCATGCCCTCACAACCTGCTTTTGGTGACCAATGAATTTCTTTTGTAGTATCATTATGAACAGTAATTGTAAGATTTTTATAAATCTGAAGTTTCCATCAATTGCTGTCATTAGTCTTTTTGATGTTCACCTTGTTCTCAAATTGTAGGTGGGAATCTGTGTTCTTTTGAAATGTCCCATTACTATTTTAAAGCTTCTTTGCTTCTTTAGCATAAAAATTCCAGGTTCATCTTGTATAGTTCCTATCCCATACCTAGAATCAGCCATTTCTCTAAGGATGCCTGATTCCTTTTATTTTATTTTTATTTTGTTTCAGACAGGGTCTCTCTATGTGGTTCACATTGACCTTGAACTCACTGTGTAGTTCAAACTGGCCTCAAACTCACAGCGATCTTCCTGCCTCAGCCTCCTGAGTGCTGGGATTACAGGCATGTGCCACCACACCCAGTTCCTGATTCCTTTTAGGAGGAAATTTTATTAGAGACCAAAGTCTGGGAACTAGGGACACTCATTACAATTGAATCATCATTCATTATAAGCCTTTTCAATGAAGGATCTATAATTGTTAAGATAGGAAAAAAATGTAAAGTAGTGGTCTTACTCTAAATAATCTAATCAGTACTATATATGCTCTCAAACACTGAAAACACTGAAAAACTGCCATATTTAGACAGATTTATTTTTATAGATAGTCTGGACTTAGTTTTATATTTGCAGTACTGGAGATTGAACCTGGGGCCTTTGCACAGAACTACATCCCAGTCCTTTTTAATTCTGAGACAAGGTCTTGCTAAATTGCTAAATTGCCAAGACTGGGCTCAAACTTACAATCCTCTTGCCTCAGCCTCCCAGAGTGCTGAGATCACAAAACATGCACCACCACACCTGGCTTATTATTTATTATTTGTACGCATTTGGTTAACTTTCTTGATGTTATGGGTTATATCTAGATGTTCCTCTCATGTGCTCATAGGTGAGGCTTTTGGAAGTGACTGGATCATGGGCATGTGATATTGAATTGTGGATGTGATAACTAGATTAGACCACTGATTGGTTTAGCATAGTTCTGGGTGTGGGTGATGGATTTACCAGAGAAGGAAGACCCACCCTGAATACAGGTGGCACCAACCAATAGGTTTGTAGCCTAGATAGGATACAAAGAGAGAGAAGGAAGTTGTGCTGCTCCCTGCCTGCCACACTACGGACTGTTTCTCCTCTGCCATGCCCCTCTGCCATGCCACCCTGCCTAGGAGCCAGCCAACTATGGACTGAAACCTCTCAAACTGTAAACTAAAATAAACCTTTCCTCTTTAACTTGTGGGTATTTAATATTTTGTCCCAGTACAACAAAGTAACTAAGACACTTGACCTTTCTGAATCTCACTCTCTACAACTTTTAAATGAGGATCATGGTCTCTGTAGTGTTGTGAAGGTCTAATAAGACAGCACATGACAAACCTTGGCATAGGTTGATTAGCATTAACACTGATCCAATTATATTAGCCAGAATTTTATTTTATTTTATTTTTCTTGGGGTGCTGGGGATTAGCCAGAATTTTAGACCTCACGTTTGATACTCTGTTCCTCACCTCTCATTTTCAATCCATTACCTACTTCTATGACTTTTACATTCTTTACCTCCCTCTTATGAGGGTTCTTCAATAACCCCCAGGATAATCTTCCTATCTCAAAATCATTAATTTAATCGTATCTGGAGTCTTTTACTATGTAAGGTAACACATTCATAGACAATGGGTTTAAAACATAAAGATCCTAACAGGAATAATGGTATTTTTTAACCTCAATTTTAAAATAAAAAACTATGAATAATAGATGATAGATTGTTTCACAAACTACAATAATAAGAAAGAGACTTTGACATTTGAATGTCTTTGCCAAGTTTGCCAAAGAAAATTATTTTAAAAGACTTTGTTCACTATTTGGTAGTATTATAAAATTTTTTGATTCAATAAAAAATTAAAGTAAAAATATTAAATTATGCAACATATATTTTCAATATATTTGAAAAGTTGTGCTGGGCGTGGTGGCACATGCCTAAAATTCTAGCACTCTGGGAGACAGAGGGAGAAGATCATAAATTCAAGCCCATCCTGGTCAATTTAGCAATTTAGTGAGACCCTGTCTCAAAATAAAAAAATAAAAAAGGACTGGGGATACGTCTCAGTGTAAAGACCCTAGGTTCAATCCCCACTACTGCAAAATGAAACAAAACAAAAATACTGAAAAAGGAAAGCTAAATGAGCTCTTTCTTTAAGCTGCTGGAAAAATGAGAATGATCTCACTAAAGTGAAAAATATCACAGAATTAAGTGGAAACTTATATTAGTTTAAGAAAATCTTATTCTTCAAGATTTTTGAATTTCCATCCTTGTGATAAGTAGATAAGAACATGCTTAAGGATACTAATTAGGAAATGCATCGTTCTCACTTAGATATTATTTTAAAAGGCCTGATAATTAAATTTAAGGATTTTTTTTAGGAATTTAAAATACAAAATTGTGTGATTTATGTGTTTGAAAGGAACATGGACCGCATTAGCCAACTTTGCAGTAATGCAATTACTGAAAAAGCAACAAAACCAACTGAAACATACAATAAAGGAGATTGGAGACTCATATTAACAGATCAAAAGCAAATATTATAAAGTTGAGATACATAAACATAAGAGTTTTATTGCATTTCATTAACAAGGTTGTTTTTAGATATTTCATGTTAATGTCACGATATTTGTCATATATCTATATACATATATAATTAGCATCATATGAATATTATAAAAATTATTTATTTATTTTTTAACTCCCTCTTTTTTTTTAAGTATAGTGCTGGGGATTGAACTCAGGCAGCACTGGCAACATTCTTATTCCTTTTTATTTTTGTCATTTCTTAAAAAATTTCAAGGCAGGGTTTTACCAAGCTGTCTACACTGGCCTCAAAACTGTGATCCTCCTATCTCAGATCCTGAGTAGCTGGAATGATGGGTGTTTCCCACCATGCTGAGAGATTTTTTTTCACTCCTACCTAATACTGTCCCCAAAAGCCTACTGTATACCTTCCTTTAGCCTTTCGTACTAGTTTCTGTTCCCAGTCTATATCCTATTCTCTGTTCTCTGACAGATATCAAAGGATATGATTTCTAAGGTATTATTTGTTAAGCATTAAGAACTGAATGCATTCCACCCTTTTTTATAGTAAGGACACTCTACTGATTTCTTTGAAATTATCTATACAGCTATATTGTGTTTGAATTACATTTCAGGAAAGTAAAGACATTAATATTAGTTATGTTTCATGAGGATGAAAACCAGTGAGTTGAAGAAGTGTTCCTAATGAGGTAAAGAACACAAACAGGATGAAGAAACCAGGAAATTGATGAGCAGAGATGGTGTGAAAAGGATAAAGATTGGCAAGTAGGAGATTCACCTGATGTGCGGGAATGTGGATTTGCTACTCTCTTTTACAAGTCAATTTAAAAACTGCCAGAAGTCTTTAACTCAAAATGTATCAAAGATTTAAGTGTAACAACTAAAAGTTTATAACTCTTAGGAGAAAGACCTTGACCTTGGATTAGACAAATAATTTCTTAGACAGAATGGTGCATTGGGCAGGGTCCTCCAGAGAAGGAGAAGTAATAGGATATAGAGATACATATGAGAGAGCATTTATTATGGGAAGTGGCTCATTTGATTATAGAGGTTGAGAAGTCCCACCATACACTGTCTGCAAAGCAAAGAACCAGGAAAAACTGTGGCATAATTCAGTCCAAGTTCAAAAGCCTGAAAACTAGGGGAGTTGATGATATGGCTTCCAGTTCAAAGCTCAAAACTTGAATACAGCAGGTTGGGATGCTGATACAAATCCTGGAGTCTGAAGGCCTAAGAATCAAAATATGTATTGATATTTGAAGATAAGAAATGGATGTCCCAGGAAAAAGAATTTGCCTTTCCTCCACTGTTTTGTTCTATTTGGGCCCTCAACATATCAAATGCCAGCCCACATGGAGGAAGACAGGTAATCCTTGTTCAGTCCGCTGATTGAAATGCTAGTCTCCTCCAGAAACACTCTCAGAATAATACCCAGAAATAACGGTTTACCAACTATTTGGGAATCCCTTAACTCAGTCAAGTTGACACATAAAACTAACCATCACAAACACCAAAAGCACAGGAAACGGAAGAATAAATAAATAATGTTCCAGTTTTAAAAAATGACTTTTGTGCTTCAAAGGATGTTATAAAGAACATGAAAAGACAACTTACAAGAGGGGAGAAAAATTTTGCAAATTACATATCTGATAAGGGACTTCTATCTAGACTATATCAAAAACTATAACGCAAGAACAAAAAGGTAAATAACCCAACTTCACAATAGCTAAAGGTTATTAACAGATATGACTCCAAAAATATACAAATAGTCAAAAACCATAAAAAGCTGGTTGGCATTATTGATCAATAGGGAAAGGCAAATAAAAATAACAATAAGATACTACTTCATATCTACCAGAATGGCTAAAATTAAGTCAGATGATAACAAATATTGGCAAGGATGTAGAGAAATTGGAACTCTCCCATGTTGCTGGTGGTACTATAAAATGGTACAAACTACTTAGAAAAATAGTTTGATAGTTATTCAAACATTTAAACAAAGTTGTCATGGTCCAGCTATTTCACAACTAGATACACATCCAGGAATTTTTTTTTGGGGGGGGTGCTGGGGAGCAACAACAGGGGCTTGTGCTTGCTAGGCAGGCACTCTAACCACTGCGCTAAATCCCCAGTCACAGCCAGAAGAATTTAAAACATACGCTGCTCAAAAACTTATACAACAGGGTTTGGAGATTTAGCTCAGTGGTAGAGAGCTTGCCTAACAAGCACAAGGCCCTGAGTTCAATCCCCAGCACCCAAAACAAAAAACAAAAAAAAAGTATACAATTAATGTTCATAGCAGCATTATTCATATTTCCCCAACAGTACAAACAATTCAAATGTCCATCAATCAATACACAGGCAAAATATTTCCATACAGGCAGGTATTTCCATACAGTGGAACATTATTTGACCATAAGAAGAAATGAAGTACTAGGCTAGGGAGTATAGCTCAGTGGTAGAGAGGGAAAAAAAAAAAGGAAGTGCTGACACATGCTATAACAACATAGATGAAGCCTAAAAACATTATGCTAAGGAAAGAAGCCAGGTATTTAAATAGCTTTTTGGTTGGTTAGTTTGTGTGTTTGTTGTTTGTGTGTTGTGTGCTGTGCTTTGTGTGTTGTGTTTGTGCACTGTGTTGTGTAGCTTTTTGGTTGGTTTGTGTGTTTGTTGTTTGTGTATTGTGTGCTGGGGCTCATTCCAGGGCTTCATGTACACTAGGAAGCACCTTACTACTGAGCTACATCCCTAGTCCATTAGATATTTTAGAAGACCATATACTGTAAGAAATGTCCAGAATAGGTAAACCTAGAGTCAGAAAGTAGATTAGAGGTTGCCAGGGGCCAGGCTAGGGAAGAATAAGGAGTAGCTGCTAATGAGCATAGAGTTTCTTTTGGGGGTGATGCCAATTGTTACACAATTTTGTGAATATACTGAAAACCACTGAATTGTAGTACACTTACAAGGTTCAGATCTACAGTGTGTAAATTATATTTCAATAGGCTTTTATTTAAAAAATCTGTACCTCGGATTCCTTTATATAGCAACTTGTCTTAGTGCATTTAATGTAGATATCTTTCTCTAAGAGTTCAGTTTACATGTTACTTTTCAGGTCTTAGATGAAATAAGGTATGGTACTACAGTTAGTGTTTTGTCATTGTGACCAAATTTCTGAGAAAAACAAACTAAGGAGGAAAGATTTATTTTGGCTCATGGTTTCAGAGGTTTCAGCCAAGGGTCAGTGGGCTCCATGGCTTTTAGCCCTGCGAGCTGAGCAGAAACATCATGGTGGAGAGGGCCTGGTGAAGGAAATCTGCTCATCTCCTGGCAGCCAGGAAACAGAGCGGGTAGAGAGCCACAGAGGAAGAGGCTGGGACAAAACAGACCCTTTGTTATGTTTTAGATACAAAATGTCCCCCAAAAGTCTGTGTTTAGAAGGTGATAGATCATGGGGGTGCTATACTCATCAGGAGACTCATCCATTGATGAGTTCAAAACCTGAAAGTGTTTGTTAGGAAGTGGAACCAGGTTGGAAGTGGTTCACTGAGGGTGTGACCTGAAAGGGCGTGTTCTCTTCTCCCTCTGCTTCCTGGCTGCCATGACATAAGCAGATTTCTCAGCCATGTTCTTCTGCCATGCCATTCCTGCCTTGGAGTCAAATGACCACAGACTGAATCCTTTGAAAACCATGAGCAAAATAAACTTTTCTTTCTCTATGTTGCAGATGTCAGGCATTTTATCCAAGTGATGGGAAAGTAATAATACACTCTTTGAAGGCATACCTCCAGTGACCTACTTCTTCAACTGGGCCCCACCTCCCAATCAGCTATGAATTCATTGATGGATTAATCCATTGATGAGTTTAGTGCCCTTATGATCCAATCACCTTTCTAGGCCTCAACTCTGAACGTTGTTGCATTGAGGATCAAGCCAATGCATAACTGAATCTTTCGAGGACACTTCATATTTAAACCATAAAAGGAGGTAAAATTAGAATGTACTTACTTATTTTGGGGAATTCATTCATTTGATTTTTTAATAAATATTTACTAAGTGCTCACTGTATAACAGGCACCAATGAATTACGAACATATAAAATGGAATATTCTTTTTTTCTAAAAAATTGGGCAAATTCAAGTATCTTAACTTTTCTTTCCAAGGTTTCACATTTTTTTTTTGTAGAATGTATTAAATGGGTAATGTAGACTGATATCTGCATTAGATATTAGATATTAGATATATATACAAATAGGAAGTTTCCCTTCTTAGAGATATAAAATCATTCTTAAAGCATTTGGTTAAACATCTGGAATAGATAAAATAAGAAAAAAATGTTTAATCTGGTTCAATTCTTTGTAGCTTCAATTCTCCTAAAGTTCTCTTGGCCAGAACATATCCCTGGAACACCTCGCTGTTGTTATTTCAAAGTTATTTCACAGTGGATTTTTAAAAGCAGTTTCCAAATACTTTAGAGTTTTTGTTATTGTTTTGTTTTGCTTTTGTAGTGCAAGTGATCAAACAGTGCCTTGTCCATTCTGAGTACATGCTCTAATATTGAGCTACACCCTCAGCCCCAGTCTATAATTTTATGAACTTTCACCAACAATTTTAGGTACTCTCACTTTCCCTGTGATTCAAGCTATAGAATCTGCAAATTGTAGTAGCCTACTCATTCCCCAGTATTGCAGTAATTGCACAAAGTATTACATCTGCAACAACAGATACAGTACATATATCTTGATAGAATATGATGGTTTGTTCTCAACACACTGGAGTTTCTGATAATTCCTGAATTTGGGTTATTATGTCCAAAACCATTATAGAGAAAATAGGTTTGGAATAATTGTAACTGTAGATGAAATCTTTTGAAAAAACTATATTTTTACATCTCCCAAAATAAAATTATGACACTAAATGACATTGTACATATCTTAAATTAGTAATGATGGACACATTTTAATTTAGAATTCATGTGTCCTTCCTTGTTACTAGAAACATTTTAAGATCTTTTTCACAATTTCAATGACATAAGTATATTTTGTCTTCTTGCGAATAAAATACATATTATGAGAATTTTTTTTTTCCTGACTGGTCTCTTCTGCAAATGTCAAATGCTTTTGGATTTAGTAATGTGGATAGAGTGACTTCTCACTCCCTGGTCCTACTATAGCCCAAAGACACAGAAACACTTGAACATCTGAGATGCTTTGGGAAACTTACTTGAGCTATTTTGTACAGCTAAGTGTTTTTCCGTAATACCAGGTTATAGTCTTGTCTTTGGCTATGAAAACTGTAAAAAACACTTTTTGTCACCCTTTTGTAGGTTTTGTGATTTATATCTAGATGTTCCCCTAAAGCCTTGGGTGCTCATAGGTGGGGCTTTTAGGAGGTGGTTGGATCATGGTGGGGGTAGCCCATCAAGGTCTATGTCCTTCCTTCCTCCTCAATTGTTCTGTTTCCTGGCCACCTTGCCATGGCAATTTTCCTCTGCGATGCCCCTCTGCCATGCCACACTGCCTTGTAGCCTGCCGGCTAAGGACTAAAATTTCTACAAACTGTGAGCCAAAGGAAACCTTTCTTTTTTTAAGTTGTGAATGTCAGGTACTGTGTCTTGGCCAGGAGAAAGTAACTAGAACAGTAGGCAAGCCACAGGTCTAAGTGCCCTCACTACCAACAGAGAGATGGCATAACTGTCTTAGTATTTAAAAGTACTAAATATCCTTTCCTGTGGTCAGAGAACCCCATGAGAGGCACTCCTGCAAAATGCTCAAAGGTGCTGACAAGAGAGCAGAACTGCAAGCCAACTAATAACAACACTATTGCAGAACAAAGTTCTCACATTATTTCTCTTATTTATTTTTAATTGTTCCATATATCTAGGTTATATACTTTATGATTCAGTACACCCAGTTTAAATGATTATAATTAGCCCTGGTAAAAAAAAATTTAAATGTCAGTGGGTGTGGTAGCGCATGCCTGTAATCCCAGCACTCAGGAGGCAGAGGCTGGAGGATTGCCGTGAGTTCGAGGCTAGCATGGGCTATAGTGAGCTCAAGGCCAGCCTGATCTACATCATAGCGGGACCATCTCAAAAAAAAAAAATTAAAAGTCAACTTCTAAGGTCAGATAATAGAAGGAAATATAAAAATTAGGACTGAATTCTTAAATGTAGCATCCTAGGGGCCGGGGATATAATTTAGTGGTACAGCACATGCCTAGCATGTCCCAAGCCCTGGGTTCAATATTCTGTATGGCAAAAAATATATATATTTAAATATATGATATATATTTAAATGTATATTTAAAATATATTAATATTCAAGTATGTATTTTATATATACATATATGTATTTATAATTAATATTTAAGAACACAGACCAAAAGCAAGACTGCCTGGGTTTGAACTCAGCTTCATCCCTCATCAAATATGATTATGGGTACATGTTTTACATTTTCTTCACCTCAGTTTCCTCATCTGTAAACTGAGGACAGTTTTTCCTTTGTAGTGTTGTTATGAGGATTAAATTAGTTTCAAAAAGCACTTAAATCAGTTCCTGGCAATGGAAACCACAAAGTAAATGTCAATTACTATTACTTCAAATTCTAATAATGAACAGATCAAGGTCCCTAGGAACATGTTAGTTTTCAGAAGTATGAGGTTATTGTAATGTTTATGATTTTTCAAGGATCAAAAATGTGGTTTGGATTACGCCAAGAAAAAGTATTTGGCTTAGAAACTGATTAATGAGCTTTTAAGAAAGAAATCCTTTTGTATGATGCAGTACAGAGTGTGAAATTTACTAATAGATGTCTGCCCACCATAAAAATATTAAAGAATATCCTGAGCATGATATTTGACTCAGCTCTGAAACACGTGCTTTATATTATTGTCTTATCAGTTCTCCAGTTCCTGGCACATGTCGCTGGAGCAAATACACTTTTTCCCCCCAGTAGTCATTCTTTCTTATTGCTTTTGACTTAGATAAATGGCCTTCTAGCTAACTATTGGAGGAACTTTTTGTAGGCTTTATTTGTGATTGTTATTTAAAGTGATAGCTGTGAAAGACTGTCAAAATATCTTTAACACTGCACTTTTCAAAAAAGAAAGGATAATTCCTTTGAAAGTAATAATGAGGATAATAGAATCCCAGACCTAAGAAGGGAAAGGTCTGTGAGATCATAGATGGCATTCATTTTCCAAGACAGGGAAGTCTGTTTCAATAGTTAACCAGTTTTGCTTGCTTCATTCTGCTGAGTGCATTTGAGTTGTGACAGTGGGGGCAAAGTGCACTGGGCAGTGCCCCAGCAAATTCCTTTTTTCATCCAGGAAAGACTATGGCACTTCTGTCTTTCTACATTAACAGCCAATTCACAGCCATCTAATTGGCTTTCACTGAAGATGTGACTGACTTGAATGGCCTAAATGTTCATTACATATCTAATTCATGTACCACTTTAATATCTCTGAACAAAAATTTTACCTTACAACAATGACTTATGTTTTATTTTATTGTTATGGCAGTTTTATCCGACGTGGAGATTAATGAAACATACAAAAATAAAGTGCATATCTGCATTTTGAATGGAGAGAGAGGATTATAGCATTAATTACAAGATAAAACTTCAGAATTTGAGAGGCAGCACCATCTGGATGAACTAATACAGGCTTAAGAGAATGATGAGTTTTGAGTCCTACCTCATTAATTTCCTCCTTATCTAAAATTTGCAAAATTATTTAATCCCTGTAAGTGTATTTTTCATCCAAAATGGAAACTATCAACCTTGAAACATTGCAAGAATTCATACGCTATATGCAAGTTAGATATATATACAAAAAGAGTGCCTAACTCTTAGTAGGCAGGCAGGAAAAATTTCGTCTCTGCAACATTTTATGGTGTACTCTCTTCCTCGTGGGCGGGTGACGGATGGGGTGGGGACAACCCAAACACTAACTGTCAAATTTTTCAGTAAAAGAAAATTTCATGTGTAAAATGATTACCAAAAAGTACTTCATAGGCAGTGTGTGTGTGTGTGGGGGGTAAGTCTCAACCAGTTCAATAGTCACATGGCTATTAATTTTACGATAACTAAATCTCAAGTACAAAATTTAGATTATTAACAAAGCTAATTGTAATGAAAACATCATTTGAATAGACAGAAAAGAGACCCAGGGGCCTGAAAACTTTTCCTCGTTCTACGAATAAAAATTCTTACATAAAGGATATCTGTACTTAGGTGACTAAAAAGTTATGTATGGGAATTCATTACTTAATAATTAGGACTTTAGGTCTGGTTTCCCAGGACTTGAACCCCAAGGAAGCCTTCACAATGATCTGGGAACAGAGGTTTGAGCCAGGTTAATTTCAGAGTCTGTTCCAGACGCCATGCGGTAAGGACGCAAACTCTGCCACAGAAGGACGATCTAAGAGGAGATGACAAGAGACGGCTAACGGGGGCCTTCTGCGTGGAAGCAGGAACAGACTGTAGGAACCGAGGGCTTCCCTGGGACCCGGCAACCTTCCCACTGCCTCCGGGTTCCCTTTGCCTTCTCTTGGGAGCCCTCAGTGTACTCGTGAGGGCAGCTTGGAAGGGGCCGTCCAGAGCCGCCCTCCGGCCCAGGAAGGGTACGGAGGATCCCCGTGCAGGCTCAGCTCGCTCAGCCCAGGCCCGCCGAGGGAAACCTCTGGGCGCAGTTTTGTCAGCTTCTCCTCCTCGGGACCGATTTGTTTCTGTCAGTCTACCCATAAAAAACAATGGCGGAGTAGAAAGGCAGTTTTAAAAACAGCAGCCAGCCTGGCATGGTGAAGGGAGGAGACAGTCTGTAGTACCAGCTACTGTGGAGGCTGAAGAGAAAAGCCTCCTGCTTGAGCCCAGGAGTTGAAGCCCGGTCTGGGCAACATAGTGAGACCTCCGTCTAAAAACAAAACAAAACACCCACAGCAACCGGGAACTCCAGAAATCGTAGAAGGGCAAACTCACCTGTCAACCTGGTAAGGGGCGGACGTGAGGCCGGATGTGAAGGGGCGGGGGGGGGGGCGGAAAATGACCCGAAGCGCAGGCGCACACCGTCTCACCCGCGCCCGCCCGCCACGCCTCTTTCACTGTCACAGCGCTAAGCCCCACCCATCACCCGGCCCCCGCCCATCCTGGCCCCGCCCCACCCTCGCTTCTTCCGGGCTCGCCGTACCTCAGCCTGCGCTGCGCCTCCCGGCCGGGGGTGTCGCTATGCCGACCACTGAGCTTCACTCGGATTCTGCGGGCGCTCTAACGGGGGCGGGAGGCGAGGCGGGGCGGAGCGGTGGGGGGCGGTGTCGCTGCGGTAAAGGGGTGGTGGCGGCGGCGGTGGAGCGGTGGTCTTTGCGCCATGGCTGCATCGGTGTTCTGCTGCCTGAGGTGCTGCCGGGACGGCGGGACCGGCCACATCCCCCTGAAGGAGATGCCCGCCGTGCAGCTGGACACGCAACACATGGGTAAGGCCCTCCCTTCCCCAGACCCAACGGCCCGGGGCGCGGCGGGGGTCGGCGGCACCGCGCTGTCCGCCTGCGCCGAGTCTCCCCGAGCGACCCTGCCCCGACGCCCGCTGCTGACCAGTACCTCCCTGGCCGCCGGCCCATTTCCATGTTTCTGTAGCCCGGCCTCCTCCCGGGCCCGGTGTCGTGTTCAAGGCTGAGTCGCCGGGGCTGGCGTCGGGAGGGCGTGCTTTGACCTCTCCGCTCTGCGAGCTGCCTGCTCCAGAGATGTCAGGAATGTCCCCGGGCGAGGGAGGCGGAGGCGCCCTCCTGCTCTGTCCTGTGTCCGCACGTTTCTGAGTGCTTTAGGTTCTAACGTCCTCACAGTCGGTCTTTTCTCTTTAGCCCCATCTTGTATAGATTGAAGCTTGTTTTATTGGAAGTAATTCCTCCCACATCTCCTAAAGACAAAACAAGAAAAAGGTGCCGAAAAGCCTGAAGTCGCACCTCAAGTCAGAACATGCCATTTCGACAAAACCTCCCACTGCTCCTCCTTAGTCACTGTTGGAAGCGCTGTAATTTCATCTCACTGGCCTCGTCTCACCAGATCGGGCTATTGCAAAATAAAACATCACTTTGCTCCTTTGCATCTTTGTTTTTTCCTGCCAGTTCCATATCACCATATAACTTTTTATCTAACATTCTTCTTCATCCCTCCATACCCTTACTTATCACCTATTAGTTCCCTTTTTAGACTTTTTCTGTGTAGTCCCATGCTTCTGGAATATGTTTTTAGCAGGAGAGCTTTCCCAATATAATTATTTAACAGTACTGTTTTTAGTAGGTTATTTTATTCTAAATATACTTCTGCACTTTTGATTTTTCCTGCATTGCTTATTGTTTAAAATACAGTGCATTGAAATAACAAAGGCAATTCTTAGTATTTATAGCAAAACTCTTTTACCCATATTTTTTATAATTCTGGAAACATTGCCTGTTTCCATACTTCTGTGGCATAGACTAAATGTTTACTATTGTTTGCCATCTTATAATACCTTCAAATTTTAGATCTCCCAAGAGTGGAAGAGAATCTCAATACGTACATAAATTAGTCCATATCTTTAAATTATTTCTTATTCATCCATCATTTATAGACAATTAATGTTTAATCCTTTAATTTCCCTCACAAAATCACTTCCATTGCTTTTGCATACCGACCTCTGTTTTGAGGGACTGTCAGGTGGCAGGCACTGTCTTTTAAGTGCTAGGGATATGGTAAAGGACAACCTGCATAGGTCCCCTGGGGCTTATGAGCAGCCTTTACTCTCCTTCCTGTTTCCACTGCTATACTCACTCCTTGCAGTCTGCTCTGTATTCTTTCTCTGGCCTTTATCTTCTCTAGGAAGAACTGGTCATTTGTACTCATTCCACTATGTTTGCCTCTCTCCAGAATTTCCTTAACACCTTTCAACTACTCAGTGGATGAAGTAGAGTGATATCTCCAAATTTTGTGCCCTCGTGGAAGTTTTTTCTTAACCTGTCTACTAGTAACTTTAAATTTTCAATCACAGAGAAGCCTGATTTGAAAACTTGAGTAAAATGAAAGAGAAGAGAATGTTGCTGAGTGAGAAGATTTTCAAGCATAAGTTGAGCTGATTTTATTTTTCTGGTGCTGGGGACTGAACCCAGGAGCCCTCTACCAGTGACAGGGTCTCACTCACTAAATTATCCAGGTAGAACTCAAAGTTTCAATTCTCTGCCTGAGCCTCCCTCAGGTGCTGACATTATAGGCATGCACACCCCACATGAATTGATTTTAGGTTGAATATATGAGAAGCAGATTTAGCCTATATGTATGTTTGGGTATGTGAATGATTATATAAATAACTTAAAGAATATGATTGCTTTCTTTTAAACAGAGCCTCGAGCCTCTTCATGTTGCCCAGGGTGGTCATGAACTCCTGCACTCAAGTGACCTTCCTGCCTCAGCTTCCTGAGCAGCTGGGACCATAGGCTCATACTTTTCTTTCTTTTGTTTTTCTTTTTTGTAAAGAAAATGGTTATATATTTATATCAAAATGATAGCTCTTTTAGAATAGTCACTTTTTGGGGGGGGGTGCTGGGGATCGAACCCAGGGCCTTGTACTTGCTAGGCAAGCACTCTACCACTTGAGCTACATCCCCAACCCCAGAATGGTCACTTATTTTGATGACGTTGCATTGCTTAAAACCATTTTGGAATTCACCTTTTGGAACTCTCTGTGGAATAGTTTTTGTGAAAATCTTATTGATGGGTAGCACATTTTAGGAATTGCCTTTTTAGAAATGAATGCCTTCTAAAGTAGCTACTTTGAAAAAAATGTTACTCATTTGAAAATGTCTAATATTTCTTTTTATTGTTATTTTTTTTTTAAACAGGAAAGGTCTCACTAGTCCCAGGCTGGCCTTGCCCTACTAAGTGCTGGCATCACAGGCATGTGTCACCACACCCAGCTTTCTAATACTTTTTATATCATCTCTGTGGATGTGTTTCTTTGGTGTTCCAAGAAGTACCAATGATTAATAAAATGGTGCACATTACATGGATCCAAGTACATGTCTTTGATTTGAGTAAAGAGAAAAGGAATAAGCTTAAAGTGATTCCCTAGTGATTCATAAACACCCCAGGATGCCTGCTGAATATATTCATCTTTATGTATAAAAGATCTTGGTACCGAACAGAATGCTTTGGAGATAAGATGATATTGGAATAAGAGAATAAATACTGTGCTCAGAGTTGTTTCTGTGATTCCAAATCACAGAACAGACTATATTGTTGTGAGAGGCTTCTGATTCTTCCATCAATTTAGGACTTCAGGATGAAATCCAAGATAATGTTATCTGTTATAGAAGCTGGTGATTAGAAGGTTTTAGTATGTGTGGAGGACAACAGGCCAATGCCAATTAAGAGAAAGAAAATACCATTTATTTCCATAATCCTTGGAAATGTGTTTTACTAAGGATGCTTTCAGTGAAAGCTGTATCTCAGAATTGTTTAAACAATGAAGGAAATTTACTCACGTAACTGCAAACTAAAAAGGCAGCACTGACTTCGGGAAAGAGTCAGTGCTGCTAAGAACTCAGTTTCTTTTCATATATTTCCTCTGTCTTCTGCTGCTTATTCTTGAAAACTAGTTTCCATGATCAGCTCCCTGGACTGTAGGCTTCCTCGTTCAAGTCCAGCAAATATGAGAGCATGTTTATCCCAGAGTTCTTTGCAAAAGTCCTGACACTTTCTTTGATTGTTGTAGGTCATTGTTATGGTTTGTGTCTAGATATCCCCCCAAAGCCTCATATGGTCATAGGTGGAGCTGGATCTAGAGTGTGTGATTACTAAATTAGTCCACTGATTGGTTTGGCATAGTTCTGCTGGGATCAAGGATATGATGCTAGGATTAAGGGCACTAGCATTAAGGGTGGGAGTGCAACCCACCCTAAAACCAGGTAGCCTGGATGAAATATAAGGGACAGAAAGAGGCTTGCCTACCGCTTTTTTTTTTGGCTATGTGTTCCATATTTTTTTTTTAATTTTTTATTTTTACCAAGAACATGTATTGGTACATTGTATACATAATGATCATAATCAACATGGTTATTTTGTACCTGTACATGATACATCTTGGTTCCCCCCTCTTCCCCCCTTCCCCTCCCCTCCCTTCCATTCACCCACCCCTCCCTATTTGCAACAAGTGTAGCTACACTTTCCCATTTTTTCCCCTTTCATCTTACTTTTCTTTTAACCTTCTTCTTTATCCCCCTTTTCCCTATCTACTTCTCTCTTCTGAATACTATCTCTCTTTTTTTTAAACAAAATATCTATTCTACCCCTTTGTCCTTATTTACACTTATGATTTCTCATATCAGAGAAACAATTCGATGTGTACTAATAAGTGTCTGATTTATTTCACTTAATAGTATGTTCTCCAGGAACATCCATTTATATACAAATGACTCTAGTTTATCCTTTTTTATGGCGGTGTAGTACTTCATTGTGTAGAAAAACCACATCTTTTTTAGCCATTCATCAGTTGTTGGGCATTTAGGTTGTTTCCAAGACTTAGCTATTACAAATTGTGCTGCTATGAACATGGTTGTGCATATATCACTGTGATATGATGATTTTAATTCTTCTGGAAAGATACCCAGCAGAGGGATGGCCAGGTCAAATGGAACCTCTAGTTGTAGTTTTCTGAGGAATCTCCACACTGATTTCCACAGTGGTTGGACCAGTCTGCATTCCCACCAACAGTGCAGGAGGGTTCCTTTTTCCCCCGCAGCCCTGCCAGCACTTGTTATTGGTTGATTTCTTGATAATAGCTATTCTTTCTGGAGTGAGATGGTATCTTAGTGTTGTTTTGATCTGCATCTCTCGAATGACCAATGATGTTGAACACTTTTTCATATATTTATTTGCCATTTTTATTTCTTCATCTGAGAAATGTTTATTCATTTCAGATGCCCATTTTTGGATAGGGTCTTT
>PVJO010013557.1:0-51302 GCA_004026905.1 Hystrix cristata
CAGTGAGAACCTCTGAAAGCGCAAAACCCTCAATACCATTTTCACATGTGCCGCCAACTTCCCGCCGCTCTGCACCTTGGGGCTGCCAACGCTCCATCCAGAGCTGTTCTGGACAGCCGGAAGCAGCACACCAGGGAGGTCTGTGGCCCAGGACGCACTGGCTGGGCTGGGGCGGGGAGCGGGGGTCACGGCCTTTCCTCTTTAGGCTCCAGGTGCATCTCAGCTTCGAGTCCCCAGGCTTAAGATCCTGCTCCCCATTAGGGCTTATTCGTGTGCTTTATACCAACATTGAGGAGTTATGTGACATACATATACTCAAATCAAGTCTTTGAATTCGAACCAGGAGAGTCCTTGCTTTCCTTCTGTGATTATTAATGAAGATGAAAAAGATAATTCTAAGATACTCTTCGTGGATTTAAAACACGCAAAAATTATTACTTATTGAAAAGCAAAGATTCTATGAAACATTTCTATATGAAAAAATGTATGGAAAAAAAACCTAATCAAATGTGAATTGTCCACTTTTTTCCATGTATTGGTAGTTCCCTCATCATTTCAGTTGAATATTGTCACATGATCCTCTGTGCCTAGGGATTTACATATTCTCTTTACCTTTTTAGAACAATCTCTTGATTCTCTTGCAGCACTATAGATCTATTTAATTTTTTTTCCATTTAATTATTTCTCTAGTCAATTCTAACCATCTTGGAGCCAGGAGAGTTTGAGGCCTGTCTGGGCTGCAAAAAAAAAAAAAAAAAAAAAAAAAAAATCCTACACATCTTACAAGGTCCCCTTACTTTCAAAAAGTGGAACGACCTAACTTTTTTTTTTTTCTTTTTGTGGTGCCGGGGATCGAACTCAGGCCCTTGTGCTTGCAAGGCAAGCACTCTAATCACTGAGCTAAATCCCCAGCCCCAACGACCTAACTTTTAATCTTCTGGAGGCTCAATCATAATCCTCAACTCTTTATTTGATTTTTTTTTTTTTTGAGACAGACTCTCACTATGTGGTTCAGGCTGGCCCTGCACTTGAGGCAATCCTCCTGCCTCAGTCTCCCGAGTGCTGGGATTACAGGTGTGCACCAACACACCCGGCCTCACTGTTTATTTGACATTGTGGTACAGTTTGAATACATGATATATCGGGTGAATTCTAGGATGAATTTATTATGGATATTCTCCACAGCCTGTTACACCACAGGAACTATGAGAATGTGCACAGAATATTACATTACTGAATCATACTTTAGGAATTCTGATACAAGGTCTTCCTAGATTCTTGAAAATTTTAGGAGAAAAATCTGTGCTTTGTATCATGGTGAGTTGTTAGTGGCTGGGGAATTGTTAATAGCTTCTTCATGAGGAATTATCTGAAACACAGAAGGACCAAGGAATGCTTAAAAGATAGAAAATATGACAATTATTTTTATTAGTAATTAACAAGTTGGATGACAGATTAAGCCCCACCCACTGGACCTGTAGAAAGGGAAGAATATCTTGGCACTCAGTTGATAATCAAAAGCAAATAAGCTAATAAATCCTGTCAATATACCAGCAAATTATTTACTTGTAATGGAAGCTGCCTTGTTCATTCTATATTTAGCATCATCTTGGCTTACAATTACAAGATACCAGTAAAATGCGCTCCCCATCTATGTCATAAGAAAAAACTCCAGACACATCCAAACTTTTCCTGAAACCCAAAATCACAGCTGCCTGAAATCCACTGACCTAGCAGCTACGTGGGACGCCTGTGCTAGCTGAGTGACAAGATGCAGAAAGGGCAAAAATTCCAGGCTGCTTCCAAATCTGGAGGAGCTTTCCATTTCTCCACCTCTACAACCCAAAATGGGGTAAAAAGTTCTTCCCAAATCATCTGAACTCTGCCATTATATCTCCACTCTTTCCGGCCCACCCGTATGGTCTGCATTCGATGATGCAGTTAGAGAAGGCCAAAGGGATGTCTCTGTATGATGCTCTCGGGCATCACACACAGCCTGGAGGAGAGGTCGGATTAACGGGCTCTCGACTAATGCCATGTGCTTTTCCTCTGCTGTGCACGTTCCACGGGCCTGTACCTTGCACTTCTCCTGCAAGCCAGCCTGGAAGAAGTTTGGGAATACGGCAGGCCTCATGGGGAATTCAGCGACTGCTGACCCTTTGTGAGCACAACAAAGCTTCCCCACAGACTGTTTCTGCCCAGAGCGGGCACAGCTCCTGTCCAGGGGAGGATCTCCCAGGCCTGGTGGAGACAGGCCCAGACAGGGACGCCTGTAGCCCCGACGTCCAGACAAGGGCAGGTGGGGTAGGACCCAGGGTGCCAACAGCATGAAGCCTGTGTTATACCCAGAGGTAAAGAGAAAGAGAAGTTTCCCCAGAATCCAGGTAATGTAGACCTCAGAGTAGAACTGTGCCTGCTACTTGTCTTGAGGCAAGTTGTTTACCCACAAGTCTCTGCTCAGACAACATCAGTTCTGCCCCCTTTCTGTTTCAATAATAATTAAAAAAAGACTGAGCAATATCTTCTTATTTATAAAGAATATATTGTATGCTTCCAACACGACACCAGATATTAATAATCACATAAACCACATATATATTGCTTTTCCCTATACACACAAATCTATGATATAATTTAACTGTTAAATTTTGCACAAGTAGAGATTAATAATAGGATGTAATGTTGAACTGGAGTTATAATAACAATGGTATAATACGGTACTGTCAATGTCATCTGAACACAGTATCCTACCCAGTGTCTCACCTTATTCTTATGACTGACACTGCAGAACAGAACTTTAAAAGTTCTGTAGATTCTGGCACCAGGAAGTCAAGCACAATTTCAGTCTCTTAGACAAGGTGTTATGTCCCAGGAGGAACCACCAACCTTGACTCATTCTCAGGTCTGGACTTTCGGTCACTCACTTACAGAAATGAAAGAGCAGAGTCCAGAGAAGCTGTACAGTGAATGCAAGATTTATTGTAAGAATCAGAGCAAACTCCTCCAAAGAGGAGGGGTCACAGAGCTGGGAGTTCGGAGCTCCTGCAGAAAGGGCTCGTTTTATGGGGGTTTGGGCAGCTCCCTCCTCTGGGCAACTTAATCTGTTCTTGCGATGGAATTTGGTTTTGGGTTGCCCCCATGTCCATGACCACAGAAGGCCACTGTGATTGGGTTAGCACTTGTATTCCTGAGCAGAAAACAGGGTTCCCATTTCCTTAGCACTTGAAGTCATGCATCGGCACCTTTTTAGGCTTGTTCTCCGGCTTTCCTTGCCCCGTAGCTGTTTCAAGTAAGTTTTTTTTTTCTTATCTTCCCCTCAAAGTAAGTTTCCTTTTCCCTCAGAGTTCACTTCCCTGTTCTATCCCTGCCTAGGGAATCTCTGTCCCTACAAAGGGAGAAAGGTCTGGGATTTAGCCTGAAAATGTTTATGTTTCCATTGTATTCTCTCCCACACTGTCCCTTATTATAAAAGACTTTGGCATACCTGCGCATATTGAGGTGGTGATTTGAGTCAAATAGGTGCCTCCAGCTCCTTGGATGTAGCTTGGAATAAAATCATTTTCCCCCCTTTCTACCAACATATATGGCCTCCCTTAATTTGGTCTGCAGCAAACAAAGGAACCTGAGCATATGAACCTAGGTGGCTAGTGACTGTAGCCTGCTCCTAGCTAGCTGAACCCATGATCAGGAATCCAGGGACATTTGAATAGCTGTCTGGGACACTTTCACACCCAGGAATCTCTCTCTTTTCCTCTTCATGGTAGCTGCTGCCTTTTGTTAGTGAAAGAAAAAAGGTTGTTTGGGAAGCCGATGCGCTCTGCCTGGTTTCCTGCTGTAATGTGAACACCAGAGATTGCCTATCTCCATGATTTAGACCCTCTTACAGGTCACTTGGTAATGTCATTTGGGTGACATAAGGACCATCACTGTTTGGGGCCATTGTAGACCTGTTGCAGGACATTTTGGGCCACTGACTGGCCATCTGAGCCTTTTGGGTTGAGGCCAAGTGCCGTCACTATTTGTGGCCAATTGTACATATTTCAGATCATTTTGGGGTACTGATTGATGCGAGAAGAGATTCATACATGGAATCACTAAATTCCTCACATCTCACAGGTAGCAAGAATTAGAATAATTAAGCAGATTTACATTGTGCGTTACTTTAAACAGTTTGCACCGTGGAATATCAGTACTCCACATATTATCAGAAGGAGAGACCATAGTGGCTTTAGACCTTATCAAATTAGAGTCAACTACAGGAGCCACTAAAGCCATTAAAGAAATCCAACTTTACAATTCCACTTCTCTAGAGCTGCTCCTGGTACCAAAATCTTAAAGGTCAGTGTTTACTGGAGGGAAAAAAAAAAAAATATATATATATATATATACACACACACATATGATCCTTATATATTAAATATATTAGACTTACATTGGCCACCTGTAGAGTCAGTGGTGGAAGAATGCAAATGGGCCATCGAAAATTGAAGGTCTACAACACACTGCAGAGCCCCATGCAAGTCCATATAAGGAAGCCAAATGATCTGTCCTGAAAGGCTGAAGAGTCTGCACTGCAGAGGTTGGAGCTCCTCCAAAGAAGCAGAAAAGAGACTTCCTCCTTCTTTCCCTTTGTATTCCATCCAGGCTACAAGCCTATTGCCTGGTGCCGCTGCACCCTGGTTGGGTCTTTCCTCTTCAGTAAGTCCATCATTCAGTCATGCCCAGATCTATACTGAGTGAATCAGCTGAGAACTTCTTTCTTGAGTTGACATAACAGTTAATTATCACAGGAAAAAGGCTCTGCGGGATACCATAAAGGTGGCTAAGCTATTCTGTAAGTCCATGGGTGGTAGTTTTGGCAGAAGAATTACATACAAGAAGGCAAATCTAAACCCAGAATAAATGTCTGTGGCAGTAAAGACAAAGTGCTGCCCTTTCGGTGTTGGGAGAGGTCCGATAAAATCAACCTGCCACCGGGTCACAGGCTGACCACCCTGGGGAATGATGACATGTGAAGGACACAGTGTTCATCTCTGCATGTTGGCCATTCAGCAGTGGCTCTAGGCAGATCAGCCTTAGTGAGTGGAGTCCATGTCGCTGAGCCCAGGCATAACCTCTTTCCCTGCCGCCATGGCCGCTTTGTTCATACGCCCATTCGGCAATGGCAGAAGTGCCTCAAGAAAAACATTGCTCTCCACAGAATGGGCCATCCTATCCAATTGACTACCAAAGTCCCCTCTGGCTGAGATTACTTTTTGGTGAGGGTTTACACGGGACACAAGTATCTTTACGTCCTTCATGCATATGAAGAGGTCTATCCACATACTTCTTCCCCAAGTGTCTTTGTCACCAATTTTCCTGAAATGTTCCTTCAAAGTCCATGACCATCTGACCAGATGGCTGATTCGGATTATGAATTGGTATATAGTTGCACATCTGGCAGTTTTTTCTTTCAGGCAAAATGTATGACCAGGTGCACTGCCTCAGGTTCTGCCCACCTTGAAGATTTCCCTTCGTGGTCCCTGAGGGACGTAATGGACCTCCACACTGTCATGTGGTGCCTCCATAACATGTAGAATTATCCATTAATTACATTCATTAGCTGGCTTAAGAGAGCTGTGGGGAGTCTTGACTTAAAGGAGTTAGGTCTTCGAATTCCTTCTGTTTCTTTTCCTAGTTTTCTTTCTGTTTTCCTTCATCTGTATCCCCCTCCCCTCCCATCCTGGCTTCGTCTATGCCTCTTTGGGTGATAGGCAGAGACAACGCGAATGTTTCTAACAATGCTCTCAAAAATGACACATTGAAAGCTGGCTGCCTGAACTGTCTCAGAAATCTTCAAATATAATTTAAATTGTGCTGACTGAGGCAAACTACTCTACACTTATAAATCTACAAATAATTTTCTCCTCCCAGTAATGAAGATTGAACCTAGAGCCTTCACATTCGCGCCCTTTTTTACTTTTTACTTTGAGACAGGATCTCCCTGAATTTCCCAGGCTAGGCTAAAAATTAGGATCCTCTTGCCTCAGCGTCCTAGAGTGCTGAGATTACAAGTATGTACTAACACACCTGTCTACAAATAAAGTTTTCATAATTCTTTAAAAATTGGTGATTTGGTGAAATGTTTTTATATAACTGGCTTGGGGAAAGCTGTCTTTCTTATTGTATTTCCTCCTAAGATATTTCATTTATTTAACCTAATCACTCCTCTTCCTTAGTTCCAAGGAGAACCTTCAGTATTACATTCTTCCAATGCACTCTTTTTCTTATCTGAACATGGATAGAAACTTCCTTCCCATTCTTTCTTCTCTTTCCTTCTATTTCCTAATTCAGAATCATGAGGATCGAAATGTCTTTTATTATGTTGTCTATAGATACAAATTTATTTTTATTGCAGATGGAACTAAGATTTTATATTAAAAGTTTCAATGATAAACTCAAAGATGTAAAGAACCTTTTAAATTTAAACACAAAAACCAAACCAAACCAAACCAAACGCAAAATATATCTTATACAGGTACAAATTAACTATGATGAACACGATTGTTGTGTATGTCTAAAAGGTACCAATAAATCTTCTTGGTTTAAAAAAAAAAAGAAGTTAAAAAATAAATTTAAAAGCAAAATGACTTCACTGGCTTTTTTTCTATTTAGAAAAGTATTTTTTTCTCCTCACATTTCTCAAAGAAATAATCTAAAAGCTACAGCAATCCATGATCAGTTAGAGTCTCCACCGCCCATACGATGGTCTCCTAATTCCCTTTTCAGTTTGCTTACACAGCTACTTGAAGATTTGGGTAAACGTTATGGGCCGAAATCCCTTTAAGAGGAACAGCAACCAAATGCCAGGTGCGGAACTGAGGAGATTCACATTCAGACCAAATCATGGTAAGAAAAAGATTTGAGTCAATTAGAGATTTTTAAAGACTTAGTTATTGTATAATGCTGCAGATCATTAAACTTTTTCCCTGGGTATGAAGTTTTATGATGCTTCTCTATGTCTCTGCAGATGTCTTTGGATACTTTCCTGCTGGAGACGACACGCTGCCCCCTGCACCTGCCGCTGCCTGGCGTGGTGTGGACATGAGGGACACAGATGTGGTTGACTGCTGAGTCCAGGGTAGGGTTCTGGGGTACAGTGGTCCCCGTGCCTCGGCCTACATCATGCTTCAGTCCTGCCTCGATTACGCTTCCCCCCGCCCACAAAAAGTTTTAAAAGGCCCAGTTACTCAACATGTTTCTCCTTTGATCGACAAGAGAAACATGCTTGGCTCCTTCGGTGACACCAGGGGGCACTGTAGACCCTCGACCTCAGTCAGGAAGCCTTGTCGTCATCTCGTGGCCATTGAGGGTAATGCAGCTGAGCTGTTTTATGGTTTCCCATTAAGATTTTCATTTCATTGCTAGAGTTTAATGACTACATCTACGTAGTTCCCACGGTCGCCAGAGGTCCAGTTTCGTAATTTACTTGACAGAGATTCTCTCCATGACCAAATTCCAGTCAGGCTCTTCTGAGCCCTCTCGTTAGACCCCCAAACACTGACATCATTTCTGACAGCCGAAGCCCATTCCCGGGCGGACCCTCGTCTTTCAGGCTCCTGCCTGGGAAAGCTCGGCTGAGGTTGCCTAAGAAATTTGCTTTTTGTTTCAGTCAACATCTGAATTAGGCTCAGTCTCTGCTGGGGGACAGGAACTTAACTCGGGCAAGGCAGGTGGGCTTTACAAAGACCAACACTTCCTTCCACTTTTGCTTTTTGTGAATTTTCACCTCTCTGACTCTGCTTAAGCCCTTGCCACCCCGTCCCTACTCTCTCATTCACCACTAAAATGCTTCTATTAAACAAGCCTGTTATTAAATAAAATCTGTTTTCACTGCTTTGACTCACGTCTGAGTGGTTTATCTTTGGCATACCTGTCTGGAATGTATTTGTAGAAAGAAAAATATACAAATGTGTACTCTCTTTGCCCCCTTTAAGGCAAATAGGGAGTGGTCACATGCTCCTCTGCCTGTTGCTTTTCTCGCCTGTTTCGTGTGTGAGAAGGCAAACACTGCACTTAATAGTGAGGAGGAAGGGCAAAGGGTGCAGTGGGGGTGAAGTTTCTGCAGAATGAAAAATACAGAAAATGATTTCCTTTAATGTGTGTTTCTGAATTTCATTTTAAACACAAAAAATATACAAAATAGAAATCTTAAAATGTTTAAACGTATCCGCAGGCAAGGAACAGAAAGCTGAAGAGCTGGAAAATATCTTGATCATGTAAAACTTAAAAAAGTCAATGTTACTATTTTATTACAAATCTCTGAAAACTATGTCAATGCTATGTAGACATAAATATTTGTGTTTCTTTTTCTCTTAGCTCATATATCACTGCCAAAATACTTCAGAATTTTGTAAACTCTAATAAAAAGGAGACTTCACAAGAGTAGGGACTCAACCCTATCGGCAGATGTCAGCGAAAAACTGCTCAGTACTCTGCCCATGTTGCTGACTCACACAGCTTTGATGCCACCTACCCCGACTGTTTGTGTACTCATAACCTCATTTATCTCTTCACAACACAGAGGAAATTTGTAACAAAGAATCCTCTAATGCCTGGTGTAACATTTGTCTTCCAGACTCTTTTCCTAACCCTACAACAGGCCGCTGTACCAGAAGAGCAGATCTCTGGGCGCATTATCCCTTCTACGTATGCCACCACCAGCGGCTGTCTCCACAGTTTCTCAGAAGCGGCTAGATCTCTATGCCTTCTCATCAGCAATTAGCGAGAGTTCCTTTCGATTCACATCCTCTCATTTGGTGCTGTCAGTGCAAAAATTATTTTTAAACAGTTAAGGAAATTTGAACTAATTGGATTATACGGTGATAGTGAAGAATTGCTAATAACTTTAAATGTAATTATTCATAACGTCCTTGTCCATGAGAGACAGGACAAATATTTTTAGGAATAATATGAACTCAGGGATCGCTTATTTTTAAAAATTTTTATTTAATTATTATTTTTTTTTGGCAGGATGGTGCTGGGGATTGAACTCAGGGCCTTGTGGTTGCTAGGCAAATGTTTTACCACTTGAGCTAAATCTCCAACCCCAGGGCTCTCTTTACAATAAGATCTTGGTGACGATTTGAAGTTGGGTGACTGGTATGTGGGAACACATTCTTTATACCATTCTTTCTACCTTTTCGTCATTGGTCATTTCCATCACAGAGAATTAAGCAAACAGTGGTATAACACCATGATAACACTCAATAATGGTACAGAGAGTGACCATGCTAAGTGAAGGTGAGAACGTGGGCCAACAAGCGTGCACCTAAACTACTGGGGGGAGGTCAGCCAATGTGAACACTTTAGAAAAAATTGGCTATTTTTACTAAAATCAACATCTCTAGTAGAATTTATATCTCAGAAACTTGTGCATATATGAACACATATCAGAAGAAATGAACAAGGATGATCACAGCAATGTAATTTGTAATAGCCAAAGGGGAAATATAAATATTCATCAGCATTATAACAAGTGTGGTAGGCAGCTTCTCAGGTAGCTCTCCAGGCTCCTGTTAATCAAATCCTGTGTGAGCTCATGAGTGTGGACTGGACCCGCTTAATCACTTCCAATGAATAGAACATAGTAAAAGCGATGGGATGTCACTTCCAAAATGAGATTATTACTGATTGTGAGGTGTCCTTCCGAGATTGAGTTCTGTCTCACCCCCTTTCTCTGGCTCTTGCGGCTCTGATGAAACAGGCTGACCCGTCAGGAGACAAATGACAAGGAACGGAAAATGACCTCCAGGCAGCAGTGAGCGTGCAGAGCCTCTCAGCCCAGCATCCTGTCGGCACCCATGTTGGTGATGGTGTCAAGGACCGGGGCATTGGACCCTCCCTGCTGCAGCCCAAGGATGCCCGAAGTCCCAACCAAGCCTCGAGTGTAGCTTTGTGGTGGCACCGAGCGAACCACACCTCTCCTAGAATCCCAGCCCTCAGAAATTGGGAGTTAATAAATGTTTTAAACAAGGAAGTTTTAGGGTGATTTTCTACACAGCCATAGATGATGAATACGTGAGATAAACAAGTTATAGTAATTCACACAACTGTTGTAGTGTCCAGAGTAGTTGTCTCCAGGTTCTTGGTATCCTGTACAAGAATTGAGTAGGACACTCACAAGCAGTAAGAAGAGTGAGATTTATTTTTTTAAAAAGGGAGTAATGAGACAGAGAAGAGACATGAAGGCACACTCCACAGGTGGGACCTGACTCCTGAGAAGAGCACTTGGCCAAGTAGGGGCAGATCTGGGTCTTTTAAAGTCGTGAGGTCACTGCAGGATCTGGAGCTGGGGCTAGGCAGGAGTCATGGCCCGACATGGCACCTGCCTCAGCCCACTGCTGGTCAGGGAGTTTCCAGCATGCCTAGTTTTTAGAGGCAGGATCTTGGCATTCGAAGCCAGTGGGGTGGGGTCAAAACAGCAATGCAAATGAGGCTAGATGCAGACCAGGGTCAGGTAATTTTGGATTTGTGCATGCTGGGGAGTTCTGGGGGTCCGGGGTGACTTCCGCCTGTCGATTTTTGATATTTTGACATAGTTGTCCTTGTGCTTTCTCAGTCCTCACCTCATATCTTCCTGCAGTTTACTCATCCTTGCTTTGCCTCCTACCTCACTATGACAAACTCTACAGAAACAGAAATAGGTAAAGTACTTCTGTATGTAGCAACAGTGATGAAACTTATGGAATATTATTAATACAAAAGTGGAAAAGGATGTTCTGTTTACAAGAAGTTCAGATGTAGGTAAGCATTAGTTAAAAAGAATGAAAAATTAAAAATGAAATAATAAGAAAGTGTACAGTGGTAATAAAAGGGAAAGTCAGTTTCGTGGTTACCTTTGAGGACAAGAAAGGACAATGACCAGGAGGGATTTCATTAGATGCTTGCCGCGCTGTGTCTTGGTCCCTGTCACGATTGTTTGCTTTGTTGACGTGATAAGTTTCACCGTAAAACGTTTAAAACTTACAAGCTTTGTAAAACAAATTTAAAATATATGATAAAACAGAAATTTGGAGACAATTACATGGCTGATTTATACTAATAAGCTTCAGTGCATTTTAAACATTTTATGACTGAATTATTTAAAAATCTATGAAAAAGTAACAAGAAAATGTACTTGCAGTAAGTTATTCTATGAATTAATAGGTTTAGAGTAAATAAAATCATAATTAGAGAATGAAATCTGGAAAAGTTCTGGTCATGCTACTCACTAGGTAGACTCAAAATATATATGAATATGTAGCATAAGTGTAATTTTATGCAAATGTAAACTATATAATCATTATTCAACCTTTTGACTACCTCTGCAACAAACAATCCTAAACTATTAAAAAATTAATCCTCAACTATTAAAGAAAATTAATTTTAAAAATAGAGCAATGGTTAAAGTAGATGATAGTGTGTCCACTGCTTTGACTACATTGAAGTTATTAAAATGAAGATAAAGGAGACTGTTCTTAAATGAAAACAGCTTTGGATGTACAGTTATCAGAACAAACTTTTATTCTGCACCATTGTTAGAGGGCTTGTAAATATGGAGGAGATCTGGGAAAGGAAAAGAGGCCCTAACTGCAGTAATAGTAGATTTTTTTGGTTTGTGTGGTTGTCACTTAAAAATGAGTTAACCCTGGATTTCTTAAAAACTAGTTAAAAGCCTGTGCCATCTCTTCAGGGATTCAGGTTCTTCAGTCTTGGGTTGGTCAATTTGTTTCTGAGAATTCGAGGAATCGACCTTCTGCCTTGTCATGTGTGTCTTTGCTGATCTTGTTTTTATGGTAAGTCACCTCTTTTCTCTCTTGCACACATCCAGTTTCTTCCCTGTCAGTCTCCCTGCCACGCCGATTTCTTTAGGAAGGAAACCCAAGCGAAGGATTTTCACTACAGGATCAAGGAAGCATTTCTGTGCCTCCCTTTATACTGACATCGATATCCAATCATGAAGGTGAAAATCCAAAGCAAATCATAGTAATATCTATGAAACAGGAAGCAGCTTTATTCTCTCCAAAGTCAAGAGACTTGAGTTATTTTAAGTACCATTGGACATCAATCTCGCGTCCTTACTAAAAGGATCCAGACGACGAGGGTGGGATTCGAACCCACGCGTGCAGAGCACAATGGATTAGCAGTCCATCGCCTTAACCACTCGGCCACCTCGTCAGGACGCTGGAGAGCTCCCGTGCGCCTCACCAGGAGGACGAGTTCTTCGGGGACCGGATGGCAGCCTCGGAGGACGTTTGGGACTGTGACTGAGACCAGAGACGAGACGGGGAGACGGCTGGCTGCGAACAGAAACCCGAGTGGGGAAGGCGCGAGGGGACCCTGCAGGTGTATCCCGCACAGGGCTGCGAGCAGGGTTGGACGCCGCAGGGCCACCTGCCCTCTCTCTTCTGTTGCCGTCCCCTTCCCAGACTCGTTCCCGGAAATGGACAGTCTGGGGAAGCCGAGACAGGATCTGGGCAGGGCGGAGCTCCGTGTCCTCTGTGTCACTGCGATTCTCCGCTTATTCAGACCCCGATAGCTGCATCCTGGGATGGCTTGCGGGAGGGGAGGGTCCCTGCTGTCATTTGATTCAAGGAGGAATGTGGAGCTGAAAAAGTTTAAGAAACAAATTCTGTCGAGAAAAAGAGTGGAAGGAAAGGAGGGGCGAGATGCCATACGGCACTTCGGTTGGTTTGTTTCACGGAATGAATAAAACGCAGAGGCTAAATTTGGCCTTACAAATCACTGCTTTCTTCACATCCGGCACTGAGGGGCACAGTATTCACTGAATATTCAGGTAAAGCGTTGGTGAAACGCAGGGGCAGAAAGAGGCCAGAATCTCAAACCCTGGGAGCAGAGCTGACTTAACTTCTGGGGCGCAGGACCCGGGTGAGTGCTCTCTGGTGTCAGAAGGGGGAATTACACTTTTGTCCCTAGCACCGCCGTTAAAGTCTCCCCGCCAGCACTCGGCCAAGCACGCACATATCGCCTCTCCACATAAGCAACAGTCTTACAACCTATGTCATTGAGGATGTTTTCCAGACCAAACTCTGCTATTGTTTTTGGTATTCTCTTGGAATAAAGCATTATGATACTTGTAAAAGCCAAATGGATAAGAATAAAATGTATAGATTTCTTCCCAAAGCCCATAATGAAAATGCATATATAATTTACAAAAACAAACTATTCCTCCCAGTGCCAAGTCCAGTTAGACGGACGAATATTGTTATTTTGATAATGTTCAAAACGATTTCTAACTTCCTGGGCAGAAAAACTTTGGATCTTACAAATATTGTTTGAAGAAAGAATCAGTAATTATGGTATGGGTCTGTAAAATATATTTTATAACATAGTATATTTTTGGTATGCAGAGAACAGTCCTGACTTATGCAGTGGAGCAGGCGTTTGTCCAAAGAATGCTGTTCCTTGTCCTGCCACTTTTTCTGGAACATTTTATAACCTTAAATGTCATCTGCAGAAGAAGATGTAAATATCTAAAATTGTAGAACAGACTTTTTTTTTCTGATACCCATGTCAGCAAAACCAAACGGCCTTTTCAAATCTTTACAATCTTTTATATTTTTAGTGTTGTGTACTGAGTTAAACTAAAAAAATTCCTCCAACCCGAATGCTGCCCCCAAACTTAATTCTATCATATTCCCATCAGCCAGTTCCAAAAACCTGGAGCTCATTTTTAGGCCCTGTACCTCTTCTAAATCCAACATACAGACACTTATATAATCTTGTTGCTTCAAGTTCAACAATTCTCAGACTCAGAGACATTTTTCTTCTGCAATACCTCTTCTTTAGAATATATCTCTCATTCTGATTAGTATAACAATCCCTGGCTTGTGGTCTGTTATCAATTCTTGTATCTTTGATTCCTAAACCTTTGTATTCTAGAGTTGTCTTTTAAAAAACCCCAAGCGGATTCTGTGATTTTGCTGTCTACACACTTTTGGTGGGTTTTGCTAGACTTTAACACAAAATCAAATGACATACCACTTCACTATAAAACCTCAACTATTAATGCTTCATCAGATAAAGACCTCTGGAATAAGACTCTGGTCTGAAAAAATCATAAATCTATCTCATGCAGCTAGGGAGAATTGTAGGAACCAGGAGACACTATCTAGGAAGGTCTGAGGAGAGGTCTGAGTTCCCACCCAGAGACTATAGAGGTCTCCCAGGAAAGCCTGGATCTGTTCTGGATGTATTTTATCCAGGGACCTTAGGACTTTCTAGGTAGATGTTGTGTGCTCTCATGAGATATAGGCAGTGTATGAAGTAGGAATCCCCATTAATGACTCTGTATAGCATAGTGGTAAATTGGTAAGAAAAGTGTCATCACTCAAACAAGGGGTCATGATAGCATTTAGCAGCTGTTTCCAATTATCTTCGTAGCCAGACTTACTATGTCTGTTCTCTCAATCTTGTTAACAGCAAGGCTGCTTTGACTTTTGACAGTACAACTTAATTTTCTTTCTTTCTTTCCCTTTTTTTTTGTTGTTGTTGTCAAGAGTGTTTGAAAAAAAGTATTTGAGAAGAGCGAATGATCATCAAGGAGGTGACCACAAGGGTGAATGCCTCTGAATTGGTGCTGGAAAAAAGCAGATACTCTGAGGTGGGGGAAAAAGATAGTCTGATACGGGAGCACTAATGAAAAGAAAATCCAGCTGGACTAAAATCCGGGGTTTAGAGTGTGTGTGAAGGGAAACGAGACCACTACAGGGTCACGGTACCCTACCTCCCACCCCAGACCTGCCATACACTCCATCTTGGGAGAAGCTCAGACTGAGGGAGGGAGCTGGCCCTTCAGTGGTGGCCTGCCTGATTGAACAGACTCACAATTACTCTAACACCCCTACAGGGCCATGGTGAAGTGAAACATATTCCACCCAGGGATTCAGAGGAGTCGAAAACAGAACAGGGCAGAACAAATTGCCACCCACCTACTGTAAAGAATAGTGCTCCAGTGTTGGTGATCAGCAGGATTTACCCTCATCCATAAACAAGAGTGCACCAGAGCTGGCAGGGGGCAGGATTGGAGAGAGAAGCCTTACCTAACACAGAAAGGAAAAGTCACCCACTTCTAACCACATACAGCAGGAGTACTGTGCACAGAACATTCAGCAGCACTCCACACATGACTGTCCCTGGGCTCCTGAAAGGGACTCCCGGTGCCTCCTAGCTGGGGACTGCAGAGGACAGAGCAAACTGATAGGAGCCAAACCGAGGAGAGATAAATAAGAAGTAGGAAGGTTCAAATACTTCCCCAAATCACATATTTCATTGTCTTAAAATATTTCCATACATGTGTTATTTTGTTTCATTTATATTAATAGCTCATTGAAAAGAAAGCTTGTATTACCTGTTTGTTTCTTTTTTGTAAGAATCGTTTTGGTTCATGTGTTGTAATTACTTTGAAGATTACAGTACACAGCATAATAACCATTGTTATTCTCTTATTACTTAGTTATGAAAATGTGTTTTCTTTTTTCATTAAAAATACTGATTCTGTAACAAGTAAATGTAGAGTCCAGCAGGGGAGCTCTGTAAAAGGAGAGAGCACCTTGGCAGAGCCAGAACAGAGTGGATGCTGTCCTGCTGTTTCTCCAAAAACTGGACAGGCCTGAGGTCTGCCCACAGCTGTGCCCTGGCACTGGGGGCCCTCAGCCGAGGCTGGGAGTGGCGCTCTGTTCTGCAGGCAGCGCCGAAGCATACGGACACTGAGCAGCGCATGCGCAGGTGCTTTTCTGGCCACCTATTAGGCACAAAGTTGTAGAGACGTCTGTGATATTTACACCTCCTAATCAATTAAGGAAATCAGATCCACGGTGGCCTGCAGGGGGCCGTGCCCGGGGCAGAGTGCACCCGGGACGTGTGTTTGCAGAGAGCAACGGCCCTCACAGATTCAGACGGCCAACTGTCTGGTCCAAAGAAGGAAACTGCCTGGCGGCTCATAGTCAGACGTTGACACCAGTATGGAGGGAGCTGTGTGAGCTCTGGGGTAATGTTGTAACAACTGTACGAAGTCTTTTACTCTGAGTTCTATTTTTATTTTAGCTGTAGTTATCGTGTTCTTGGTTCTTTGTTGGAATTGGGTTACCTTGTTTTTCTTTCTTTTTCAATTTTAATTTTTTAATTTTCTCCTGATTCTTGCTTCTTTATTAATATTTTTTGATTATTATACTTTAATTTTTAAGGTTTAATTTTTAAGGTTTTTCCCTTTGGTATTAGTATTTTTAGCTATATTTTGATTTCTTCCCTTACTATATTTTGTTCTACTCTCTTCTTCAGTATCTCACCTCCTTGCCTTCCCCTTCCTCCTCTCCATCTATCTAATGGCATCGATGTGCCAGAGGCCTGTGCAAGTGATTAGAGAATAAGAATTAACCACTGCAATAAATTGAAGAGGAACTTTCAGGGGCATTTCAGGGTAATCCTCGACAAAATTGGGCTTAGAAGTTCCAAACGAAACCACCTAAAAATGTATTAATAGGTTCTGACAATCTCAAAGCCTCTCTCAATATCTAAATACTTTCTTACCCATCTGCATACCTTCTCCTGCCTACACAAACACTCTCTCAAACCCCCTCAACACTAGCCCTTGACTCCAGCTATAAAAATAATTCCAACAGAGTTCAGTTTTCTATCTTTTACCAACTTACCTTTTACTCATCTCCCCCTCTTTTCATTCACATACCTCCTTCCTTTTCTCCTTCCTCCCCTATATCCGAGACAAACTACAGATAGCAGTATAATATAATCTGTAATGCGTATTGACAAAGTGTGAAACTATCAAAACAATTTTTAATATTAATGATTGATGTGAGCTTGGATATGTGGACACTGTCTTAACCAGTAAAAATTCTCTCCTTCCAACACAGTAATGGGGTCCGACCCAATTAAATTGAATATGTTAAAGTGGTAGACAATACTTCTGGACAAAGAAAGCCACAAACACATCACTGGAAAGCAGAACTTTACTAAAGAGATCCTCATATCTACAACAAACTCTCTTAACTCTGTTTAACCACAGTACTCAGCACAAAAAAATAGGAAAAGCAACAAAATGCCTCCAAAGATTTGCAAGTCTCCCAAAGCAGACCCAAGGGGAACTGATGGAGAGGTAAGCAAACACCAGACAGCTGAGCTATGTAAAATGATTAAAGAGGAAGTAAACAAACTTGGTGAGTTCAAAGAGGACACAACCCAACTGTTAGTGGAACTATCATACAAACTGACCAATGTGGTTATGGTAGAAACAAAAATTGGAAGATCTGACCAAAACTGTTCAAAACATGAATGACAAATTTACAAAAAAAAAAAGAAAAAAAAAGGCTGGGGATTTAGCTCAGTACTTAGAGTGTTTGCCTCGCAAGCATGAGGCCCTCAGTTCGATTCTGCTACCAAAAAAAAAAAAAAAAAAACTCCATGAAAAGGTTTCAAACAAATATCCTAGAGATAAAGAATGCTAAAGAGTTCATAAATGACAGAAACAACTGATGTTAAAATAAGGTTTCAGAAATCAAAGACAAGATGGAAAAAAATGATGATTTACACAGAGAAACCTAAAAGGTATGACAGCAAGAAAATTTATCCAACAGCAAGAAAAATTTATCCAATAGCCATTAGGTGATGCTAAAGAGACAAACCTAAGGCTACTTGGAGTTATAGAGAATGTAGAACATACCATACATAGAATAAAAAAATCTGTTTACAGAAATCATAGCAGGAAACATGGAGAAAAACTCAACATACAGGTATGTGGGGCTTACAGAACACCAAATAAGTACGATGAAAAAAGACACTCCCAATGACAAATCATAGTCAAAATTCCAGATGTCCAAAAAAAGACAGAATCTTAAAAGCTGTCAGAGAAAAGCAAAAAATCATTTATAAAGGTAAAACCATTAGGATTACAACTGACTATGTGGCACAAACTTTAAAGGCCAAGAGAGCTTGGAGTAAAGTGGAGTAAAGTTTCAAGCTCAAAAAAACAAAAACAAAAACAACCCCCCCAAAAAAACTCCCAAACAACTTCCAATATAGAATAAGACATCCTGTAAAAACATCTTTCAAAATTGATGAAGAAATAGAGAACACTTTAATAGATACATGAATACCAAATCAACACTCCAAATGATACTCGAGAATATCCTAGACAGAGAAAACAAAACCAATCAAGCCAAAAAGTTAGATGAAATGAATACATCAAACAAGGTGATTGGTTAAACCAAAAGGGAAAAATAAAGGAGTAAACAAGAGAAAGAGAATTCAATGACAGGAATAAATTAATACCTTTCATTAATAACACTCAATGTCAAAGGCCTCAACTCCTCAATTGAAAGACAGGTTGGAAGACTGAAAGAAAAAAAAGGGCAGAACCCAATTGTTTGGTACATTCAAGAGACTCATCTAAAAAGAAACTCATAAAGATCCAAAAAGCGACTCATAGATTAAAAATCAAAGGATGGTGCCTTGGTTACTTTTCTCTCATTGCTGAGACAAAATACCTGACACCCAAAGTTAAGGGAAGAAAGGTTCATTTGGCTTACAGTTCGCAGAGGTTTCAGTCCACAATCAGTTGGATCCAAGGCAAGGTGGCATGGCAGACAGGCAGAAGGCAGCAAGGTAAGCACGAGGAGCAAAAGAGGGGGGTAGGCAAGCCTTAATCCTGATACCCTTAATCCTAGCATCATATCCTTGATCCCAGCAGAACTATGCCAAACCAATCAGTGGACTAATTTAGTAATCAGGCACTCTAGATCCATCCCCACCTATGACCACATGAGGCTTTGGGGGGACATCTAGATACAAACCATACAGATGGAAAACAATATTCCATGCACCAGGACCTCAAGAAGCAAGAAGGGATAGCAGTTCTATTCTCAGACAAACTAAACTTCAAGCTAAAACTGATCAGAAGAGGCAAAGAAGGATACTACATATTATTTAAGGGAACAATTCAACATGAAGAAATAACAAATGTAACTATACATGCACCAAATATCAGTGCACCTAACTTCATAAAACAAATGCTGCTGAACATAAAAGATCAAACGAACATCAACATAATCATAGTGGGTAACTTCAATAAGTCACTGCACTGTGCTGTGGGACACCAGAACATATTCCTTCTGTCCAACTCTTTTGGCGTACTGGTCATCCAACTTTGCTCTTCATCCTCGCCCCATCTCTGAGAATCACTGTTGTACCATCTATGTTGTCATTTTCACTCCATTAGGCCTGGGTGGGATTTTACTCTTTCACAATTAACCTCTTCTATTTTATTTGTCACCTAAAATTTTTTTATGACTTTGCTTTTATTCGCATAACTCTTACATGCAGTACTATGACACAGAACATAAAACTGCAGTACAATTAGGAAAAATTACAGCGCTGTATAAACAAGGTGTACTGTATAAAATAGACATTGAGAATCTATAAGTAAGACATACAGAACTGTACCAAAAAAAAAGACATTCAAGCTAACATTTAAGTCACTGAATCCTTCAAAGTTCCGTCAGTATCGTCACCAGAATTATGATCAGATGTAGGAGGCCCAGGTAAAGGGAGATGACAAAGTAGAACTGGAAGAACTAGTAGGGGCCCTGGGTGTAGCTTTTTTTTTTTCTAAAACAGTCACCAATGTAATTTCAATGCAGTACTTCTGAGATCAGGTTGGTACAGAGTAAACAGCATCTCTCTACAATGTGGATAATCGGCACAGAGAATTCAAGTACTAATGAGGCAACTTTAATAGGCCAAAATAGTAAGTAATATTCTTGTCAAAGAAAATTAGTTTCTCTCAAAACTGTTTTATTTTTTCCCTTATTGGTGAGTATTTGTCTTCAATAAAGAGGAGAAATAAAACCTAGACCAAAAGATGTTCTTACAAGTGGAGCATTACACAGTCCCTGGGTGTAGCTTTCAAGAAGAATCCTGCCAGTCACGCTGGCGCATTCCTCTAATCCCAGCACTTGGGAGGCTGAGGCAAAGGATCGCTGAGAGTTCAAGGCCAGCCTGGGCTACACAGTGAGTTCAAGGCCAGCCTGAACTACATAGCGAAACCCTCTTTCAAATAAATAAATAAATAAAAATGCCATTAGTGTGGTCTGTTTTGTCATTTTCTTTTTTGCTTCATAAACTTCACGACAGCATCCTAAAAGTTCACTCATTTGCTGTTCCACATTCGTGAACCATTCAACATTTGGATCCATAGCCTTTAGTTCTAACACAGCTGCATTCACTTTGAGAACACACCCAGTAATCGCTTCGCAGTGAATTTCTTTGGTACTTCTTCAATTCTTTCCTCCTCCTCTTCTAAGTATTATTATTTTTTTTAGACCTTTTAGTGTTATGCTTCCAACTCTATTAAATCTTCTGTACTTATGGGGATTTAGCTCAGTGGTAGAGCGCCTGCCCAGCAAGCACAACGCCCTGAGTTCAATCCCCAGCACCAAAAAGAAAAAAAGAAAAAAAAAATTCCGTACTTAGCTCTCCCTCAGTGTATTCCACTAATTCTTCAATATCTTGCACTTTAAGCACAAATTAAGCACATTAGCAAGTTCCACAGTTGTTTTATGACACTGACATGTTTATCTTTGTCAAATGCTTCTAAATTATTCACAAAACGTTTTAGGCATTTTTTTCCATATGCCTTCCATATACTTTTCTGTCACTCCTTCCCAAACTGATCGAATGTTCTTAATGCCATTTAAAATGTTGCAGAGGGCTGGGGATTTAGCTCAGTGATTAGAGTGCTTGCCTTGCAAGCACAAGGGCCTGAGTTCGATCCCTGGCACCACAAAAAAAAAAAAAATTAAAAAAAATGTTGCATAATTTCCAGAAATCACAAAGGGTTACTTCATTGTTTTCTGTTGCTGCTACAGCTTTGCAAAAAGTTGTGCCCAAGTAGTATGCTTTGAAGGTAGCTACAGACGCCGGTCCAAGGACTGTGAGATAGCAGTTGTGTTTTTAGGCAGATATGCTACATTTACATCTGGGTGTAAGATGCTGGGGGTGGCCTGGAGCATTATCAAGCAGGAGAATAATTTTAAAGGGAATGGTCTTTTCCAGACAGTAATATTTCACCAAAGGTAAAACAGTGTGAGTTCTCCAAGCAAGAGTCCATGGGTGGCATGAAAGAATTAGGATGTGACAGCATAGAAAAGCTAAAGGTTCAAATACCCAAGATGGAACAAGAATTGAAAGAACCAGAATGATTTAAGGATTTTTACCACTTTCCCTTTAATTTTGCAAAGAATCCAGGACAAAAATGATTAAATCTAGAAATGGCTATTGCCTACAGGAACTTAGTGCTTAATGGAAGATTTAAAGTCTTAGACTTATGGAATAAAGTTTGTTGGAACATCATAAACAATCAATACCAAAAGATACTGAGAATCTTCTTTTAAACTTCAGTACAATGATTGCAGATGACATATCTAGTTACAATGAAGAAGGAGCATGGCCTGTTCTCATTGATGACTTTGTGGAATTTGCACGCCCTCAAATTGCTGGGACAAAAAGTACAACAGTGTAGCACCAAAGGAACGTTTTAGAATGCACCTAGTCTATATAATAAATACGGAATATTGCACAGTCATCTTCTGCTGGCTGGACTGAACTGAAGATCAATCCTCACTATTCAGGCCAGGGGTTGAGACAAAACTTTAAGAATACATTTTGGACCATATCATATTTCATTCTTCTAATTGTGGTTTTAGCTTGTCTTCTATTCTGGGCCACTCTAAACATTCATAATTCTAGCGTTGCGGTTTTCATCTTAATATCTGTAGACCATCCTAGTTTATTCTCCCTTAAGTCTTAGAAGCTTTACAGTGATTATTTTGAGGTTTCCATTCTTACATAAAGCACATCAGAAAACAGTTTGGCATTAAGAATTAAACACAATGAACATCACAAATGATTTGTAAAACCTTCTTAACTATATGCTTTGGGCTTGTTGCAAAGACTATGCTGAAAACACTCCCAATGAGAGATACATTTAAGTGTACCAGATCTGGAATGGCATTTGGTTTGGGAGAATTTTTTTTCCTGGCAAATCACATGTATTGTTGACATAAGTAGAGTATCTGATGAAAGAAATGTCAAAACCATTGTGAAAAATGTTTAGGATAACTTGATGCCTACCTGAAAAATGTATTGTGTTTTAGACTCTGTTTCCAAAAGGTTCCACAGAATTAGTCTGCATTTACCTTATTGGTGTTTATATATAATGGTCCTATAGGGAGGTTTTATTTAGCAGATGTCTGCATAATGTTAGATTCCACTCCTGTCTACATTATGCACTACATAATTGGATTTCATTATGCTCTTTTTTTTTTTTTTTGTGGTGCCGGGGATCGAACTCAGGGCCTTGTGCTTGCAAGGCAAGCACTCTAATCACTGAGCTAAATCCCCAGCCCCTCATTATGCTTTTGAAATGCTTATATGCCTATCAAATAAGTCAAACTATTTTATTTGTTTTGAATGTTTTGAATTGCTATACAATACAATATCCTAAATTTAGGCATGAGGGTTTATTTTTGTTTTTTGGGGTTTTTCTCTTCCATTTTGGTCATCACACTATGAAACACAAATGAAATTCTCTTAATTAATCAAATTGGGTTTGACCCTGTCACTGTGTTACAAGGAGACAATTTTTACTGGTTATAAAATAATCTACAAATCTGCCATACATCAATCATAAGAATTAAAACTTTTTACCCTTTCATCCTTTTGTCAGGGCTCCTTACAGTCTATACTGTTTTCACAGTCTGTGATGTGGAGGGAGAAATGAAGGAAAGCAGAAGGGAGGAAAGGGAATTAAGTAAGAGAGAGATAAGTCAAGTAATGATACATAAAAAGTAGGTAGAGGACCACGATCTGTTATGGGTATTTTGTAGTTGGAGTAAAGGTGTTAGGGGGGTTGGAGTTAGTGTTGAGGAGGTTTAAGAGAATATTTCTGGGGATAGGGAGAGGGATGCAGGGGGAAGTGTAAGTAGAGATGGAGAGAAACTGTGAGGTTGCCAACACCTTCAAAACCTATTAATATATTTGTGGTTAGTTTTTATTGAATCCTCTAAACACAATTCTATTAAGGGTTACCCTGACTTGACCATTAACAGGACCACAGCACTATTCAAGCTAAAACACTGGCCTGTTCCTATTCTCTTTTGTACATTCACAGGCACCTGATCATTCACACACACACATACACATACACACACATGTGCACGCATGCACATGCACACGTATATATTCATTCTCATTCTTTAAAGTTGGAGAAGTGAAAGAAGATGTGTATAGGTAAAATAAGGAATAGTGAAGAGAACAGAATAAGGAGGAAAAGGTTAAAAGAGAAAGTGAAAAGAAAGACTAAGGACTAAGACAGAGCAGAAGAAAGGAGGAAACTTGAAAAATAAAGAGAAAAAGGAAATTGATATTGATACAGAAATAACAATGGAAGAAAGGAAAAGAGAGACAGAAAAAAACACAAAAACACAGAGAACCCAGAACAGACACACAAGCAAGAAAACACACACACACACAAACCCAACCTGGTCATTATTACTTAGCCATAGTGTCCACATAGTTCATTTCTTGCTCAGTCATAGTCAGCTTGCAGGCAGACAAGCCATCACTTCCCTCACCTGCAGGCTGCTTAACGGCCTGCCTAAGAGTAGTGAGGGTTGTCAGTCTCTCTGCATCTGCGTTCTGCCTACAAGCTATACTTTGGGCACGGTTCACTGCAGACCCTTTACTCTGTTCCAAGATTCAACCAACTCAATTAATTTGAGAAGACAAGATGTGAACTAGTTAGTTTGAAATCCTATGCCAATGACCTATCATTCCCATGCTCTTTGTTTCAGGGAATATCCTGCACTCATCTCTGTATTTGCCCTACAGAAAGGAGGCTATCACCAGAAGAACATCACCAGATTTCTGCCCTAGCCTTCATTTTTGCTCAGGTCCCAAAACTATCTCAAGACTCAAGAGGGATAGTTTCCAAATTGTGTAACCTGGAGCAGCCCCTGGGCTTGGCAGCTCCCTTTTACCCACAAAGGGTGGTGGCCAGTGGTTAGGGATTTCCACTAATTCAGATCTTTCTAGTCACTGGAGAAACAGCTGTAAAGAACTCACTCTGGACCAACTCTGTTCAATCTCTCTCCTTCCCCCATGTCTCTAGGGATGTGATCCACAGCAGGCTCAGTGCTGATCACAGTACCCAGTACTCAGCCTTCCTTGTCAATGCTGGGTGGTGGGTGATGGGTAGGATGCCACTGGGACACATTGCTCTCTGATGTTTGAGTGGATGGAGTGGGGAGACAGCCCATTTCCACGTTGCTGTCCTTCTCTCCTGTTGTCATTTATGGCTTCTGTGGGGCCCCAGTGACAGTTTACGGCCACACAGGATTTCCAATGCCGGGTAGGAGCGGGGGGACTATCCCAGGAATCTGGCCCCTGCAGCACTGACTCCTTCCCTCAGGATGCTAAAAATGCTCTCCAAATGCCATGCTCCCTGGGTAAAAGGTATGGAGATAGGCAAGGACCAGCAAAGGTGTTGCTTCCTTTTTTCGGCAACCCACATATTTGGTTTAGTCTTGAAGATTTGTCTTTCAGGTGGATTTTCTGTTTGGGGGCACAGTTGCCACCCTGTTTCAGAATATCTGTATTTCTGTGGGGGCTCTTCTTTGACTACCTCCAATGCACTTTCTTCTCTACTTGGCTATCTTGGAGTCCCCCTTCCTCACTTTTCTTACATTCATTCCTAAGTATTTACTTTTTTGGAAGCTAATGTGAATGTGGAGGAAACATGGGGTAGGAAAGCAGGGAAAGGATAGGGAAAGGCTGCATCGAGGTTTCCAGCAAATCCTGACTAGAAAGAATTAATCCTTGCTAGAGAGGGCAGTTAAGAAGAAAAACAGGGAGAATTGATAAGCAGCTTGACTCTACCTGACCCCAGTTAAAGATTAGTCACTCTCTCCATCTCCAGTTAAAGACAAGGAGACAAAGTGGGGAAGAGGCCACATAACAGAAAACTCACTTAGCATACAAAATACATATTCCCCTAGACACACACATACACACACACACACACACACACACACACACACATTCTCTCACCATGTTACTGCACTGAATGTACAATGTATCCCCCTTTACTTAACTGCTAACTCAGCCTTGTATGTAAAGCCCCTTAGCATAAACTTCAGAGACAACACCTTGACAGGACAAAGCCAAGTGACACTCACAAAGGAAATTGCACAGAGGCAATGAAGGAGGTCAGTGGCCGAATTAGAGGTCTCAGGGCCAGAAATAGCCAATCAAACTGTAACAAATCTCAGGGGGGAAGAGTTTCTTTTGCCAGTATGAGGGACTGAAGACAGAGGCCCTTGAGCATCCAAGTCCAGACCTCCCTACTTTGTCTCAACAAGGTAGTTGTGTGTTCCTTCATTTCTCTTTCCAATAGTGATTTTGTTTTCCTTCTAAATTTATATTTCTAATTCTTTATTGCTATTAGTTTACAATTTCTGGTTGACTGACTGCATGTAGTTGTGCTGTACACACTCCTGCGTGTGCCATCTAACAGCTTATCTGAAGTATGAATTCTCTTGTGCATGTTCAGGTTCCTGCTGGTGTGAGAGGGCTTTTCTCTGGTGTGGGTGTGCAGATGTGTCTTCAGTGATGAGTGCTGCCTGAATGCTTTCCTGTAGTGGCTGCACTCAAAGGGCTTCACTCTGGTATGCATTAGCATGTGGCTCCTGAGAGACAACAGCTAACTGAATGCCTTCCCTCAGTCCTTACATGCAGAGGGCTTGTGCTCTCTCCCATGTGCTTCTTCTCATGCAAAAACAGGTTGAAGTTCCTGGTAAAGGTTTTCCCACAATGACCACATTCAAAGGGCTTCTCTCCAATGTGGGTCGGTCCACAGGTACAACTGCAGGACAGAGGAATGCTCAGACTTGCCCACACTCCTGACACTCGAAGAACTTTTTTTTCAGTGTGCCTCATGAGGTCACAGCTGTAGCAGAAGGATTTTTGATAATGGTTGCACTTGTCAATTTTATCCACAGTGTGGCTGTTTTCAGTCCTGATTACAGGAGCATCCCAGAACAATTTCCTGCTACAATTCTCTACGCCTCTATAGGGGGCCTCTCCAGCATGAACTCTGTCGTAGTTTGTGTCTAGATGTCCCCCTAAACCCTCATGTGGTCATAGGTGGGGCTGGATCTAGAGTGTGTGATTACTAAATTAGTCCACTGATTGGTTTTGGCATAGTTCTGCTGGGACCAAGTATGTGATGCTAGGATTAAGGGTATTAGGATTAAGGGTGGGAGTACTGCCCACCCTAAAACCAGGTAGCCTGCATAAAATATAAAGGACAGAAAGAGGCTTGCCTACTCCCTTGCTTGCATCCCTTGCTTACCTTGCTGCCTTCTGCCTGTCTGCCGTGCCACCCTGCCTTAGATTCAGCTGATTGTGGGCTGAAACCCCTACAAACTCTGAGCTAAATAAACCTTTCTTACCTTAACTTTGGGTGTCAGGTATTTTGTCTCAGCAACAAGTAACTAAAACTAACTCTCTGGTACTGACAAAGTGGTTCCATGCTGCTAAATGGTTTCCTGAGTTTACTGTATTTATGGAGATTTTTCTCCAGGCTGAGGTTGCTGCTTTTAAGAAAAATGGAAAGACCATTGGCTTTTTATGTACTCAGAGATATTCTTCCCCGAATCAACTGATATAGAGGAAGGACATTTCTATATCTCAATCTATTATCATTTCACCGAGTCTATACTATTTCTACCCAGAGTTCCTGTTGGGGGAACACAGTGGATTCTCTGCCATAATGACTACTCTTTTCCTTACTTTCATGCGGCTTCTTAAATGGAGAGCTTTTCTGAGTTATTTAAAGTCAAATTAAATTTTAAATGCTCGGTAGCTGAGACTAATTTGTGAAAATGGGTACTTGTGGAATTATTTGAAGACACACTCTTTTTTTCAATGCTTGGGATGGAACCCAAGGCCCTGTGCATGTTAGGCAAGTGCTCTGTCATTGAGCTACACCCCAGCCCCAAGATACAAGTCTTGATCTACATTTAGAGTTTTCCACTAATCCATGTCACTCACAGACTGTATCTTCAAAACCTACTTTCTCCTGGGTGAGCACGATTTGCTACAGATGACTCTTGGCTCTTGTGTCATTTTTCTAACCTACAGCAACCCCAGACTTTTCCTACTACAGAAGACTGAGAATAATCCCTTGTGAATTTTAACACTTTCAATCTGACGGACAGAATCTCTGCAAAAATATATTGGCTTAGAATTGACTCCTGGGGTTGAAGTTGTGGTTCTGAAATGAACAAGGGGACAAAAAGATTAAAGGTAGAATTATAGCCTATCACATACTAGGCCCTGGGTTCTGAGGGGGGGGGAGAGGGAGAGAGGGAGAGAGGGAGAGAGGGAGAGAGGGAGAGAGGGAGAGAGGGAGAGAGAGAGAGAGAGAGAGAGAGAGAGAGAGAGAGAGAGAGAGAGAGAGAGAGAAAACAAGGCAAAGGCCAGCTGGGAAGACTTATCACAAATAAACTAAGGGGCAACACACTGCCTAAATCTAAGAATTATGTACTGTCAATAACATAGTAGAGATTGCAAACACAAAACGATGCTATTGCTAAGAAACAACATTTATTTTTCTCTCTAGAAAGTAAGATGGAAGAAACATCTTGCCATGAATGGTAAAATGTTATTTTTCTGCTAGAACTAATTTTCTTGCCCTACTTCTCAGGAAATATCAACTTTGATCTCAGTTTTTAAAAAGCTTGGGCCATTGAAATGTAAGCCATTTCTAGTCAATTCAATTGTAATTTCCAAAACCAATGTAATTGTAGTCAAGAATTTAAAAGTGTTCAATCTACTCTTGATAATTTACAAAAAATATTATTTTTTAATGTTAAAAAAATAATTTAATGCTGCCCAGAGAGATCTGTGCCCCCTTTTATATTGCTTTGCTTTTTCCTAATTAATTTGCTTTTTATTTTTTTAACTGACAAAATTTGTGGTATCATGAGGTTCTGAAATTTGCATACACTGTGCAATGGCTAAATTGAGCTAATTAACATATGCATGACCTCACATACTTATGGGCCTGCTCTTTCTTAACAGAAAGATCAGTGGCCAAAAAAGAACAAAGAATTCCAGCCCACACTCCTAAGAATGGACAAATACTGAGAGACAGTCTTATATCCTCTCTCTTACAGGGCCTGTGGTAAGAGGAAAAGGAGGGATGGGATACAAATTCCCAGACAAACACAGGACATCAGGGCCCTCTGACCACATGCCCCATGGAAGCACTCACTCACCAGAAGCCTAGGCCACCAACTGGTTGGTGAAACCCAGCATGGGAACCAGTGTCACTTCTCTCTGAATCTGCACAGCCACCTTCAGTCCCCAGACAGAGACAAGGTCACAGGTTAGCCACATGGCCTGACTGAGGGAACATATTCACACCAAACTGAATCTGCATAACTGGCTCTGCTTTGGGGAACATACTAAGAGGGATTCCTCTTTACAGAGTTGTCCAGATTTAACTAATCCTTAAGTACAAAGCTAATTACTGTGATAGAATTTCAATGCCTACAATGGTAAAAACACTGGAACAAAAGATGGAGTGAATGTCCAGCAGGGCGAGGGGCACAGGGTGCAGAGATGGACTTCAGCAGATGAAGGGGAATTAGTAAATTACTTATAGGAGAACTTTCATGGCTATTGTGGTTGGGAGGTGGGAGGCGACAAAGCTATAGTCTCTGGAGTCATTCTTGGACTCCACTCCCAGTTCCACTTATAGGTTGTGCATCTTCAGGGCTGTGCCGCTCAGCTTCTCTACATGTGTGTCCCCTTGGCTGGCTCAGCACACTCTGTGACTGCCTGCTTCCTGGGCCTGAGGCGACAGAAGCCCTGGCCATCCCACACTTGGTCCATGCTACTGGGGGGCCCGCTGTGCTGCACAGGGAGATCTGTGGAAGGCACTGAACTTGTGCTGTGAGGAAAAAGCCCACAGGACCTGGAGAGGACCACCTCTCCACCCCGCCTCATGCCTCATTCTCCTTCTTCCCCACACATGACACATCAACTGGTATGAAGACACTTGGTGACAGAGAGATGCGAAGCACTTGTTCATTCAGGTCTTCACTCAACAAGCACTAATTGAAGGCTCTGCAATGACACACAGTGTGCACTGTGACTGGGTTCACTACTGACCACATCAGGTGAAGTCCTTTCAGTCCAGCAGCTCTAATAAGACATTCTTGGCCTCTGGGTTTTAAAAACCATCTGCCTTTTTCCTAGCGGCTACTGGAAGTTCTTGACCAGAAAAGATGGTAAACCCAGGACCAGGAGGACCCAGGGGGAAAGCGGGGATCTGCTCCTCTGTAGTCTGCTGGGGTCAGTCAGGAGCCAGTGACTCAGCTGCTCTGTAGCCCACAGCAAGCTTTGCACAGTGGAAGCTTCCTCATGCTCTGGAAGCTTCTGTTCCCCTCAAAGGACACAGCACAATTCCCTACCACCCAGCCCATCCAAGGGTTATGCATCTCTGACACTCTGAGACAGACACAGGCCTGTGACACAGAGGGGGACAGACTGAGGGAGCACAGGGAAGCCCACCAGTTCTGGGCAAGTGGATCAAATGGAATTTCTAGTTTCAGTTTTTTGAGGAATATCCATAGTGGTTGTATTAGCTTATATTCCCACCAACAGTGTAGGAAGGAGTACCAAACTTCACTCTCTAAATATCTTCTTGTACTATACTTACCCTTCTTCCTATTGACTATGGGTGAGTGAAACTACACAAAGAAAAACCAGACATAATGTGTCCATTCCAAACATCTAATAATCTTTGATACCTATTTAAACAAAGGATTCCGAAACCAAGCATGGTGGTGCATGCCTATGATCCCAGTATTCAAGGTAGGATGATCACCATGAGTTCAAGGCCACCCTGGGCTACAGTAGACAGTTTAAAACCAGCCTGAACTATATAGTAAGACCCTGTCTCAAAAAACAAACAAACAAAAATAATAAAGGACTTCTACTGCATCTGAGAAAATTTGTAGCCTTTAAGTTTCCAAATTCTCTAGAGATGTACTGTCCATCAAAACCCTCTGTGACGATGAGAATGTTCTGCCTACACTTTCCCAGATGAGAACCACCAGCACCTGTATCTCCTGAGACTGGGAAGTGTGCCTAAAGTGACTGATGCACTGAGTCTTTAAAGAATCTTAACTAATTTAAATTTATATAGCCACAGGTATTTTCAATAGGAATCACAAGAGATGACAGGGATGGCCCTGGAGGAGCCCCACTGTGTAGGTGCAGTCTTGGGGTCTTCAGTGGGACCCACCTCTCATAGCAATTCCCTGTAGAAGCCATACAGACAGATGTCTCCAAGTCCCCCAGGGCAGCAATGTGGATTCCCCACACTCTGTCTCCCCTTTCTTCCTCGGCTAGGGGAATAAAGGAGAGGGAACAGGGCCCAGAGTACATTGTTATCTATTCTCCAACCTAGCATCCAGATCCTCCCCACCTTCTCACCATGATATGGGTGCTAGGTTTCAAGGTATCAGTAGACAATCTCCTTGCAATAAAAGAGAGATTGGTGTAAAAGAAGGGGTGAGGTGAAAACAGCACCTGCCCAGGTTATTCCTTTTTTCTGGGCCTCTAGCAGGACAGCCAAGCTAACAATATTCATACAAAATTTATTTACAATAAGCAACATAGTGGGCTCTAAGGCACTTTCAGACAACAGCCCATGGTGATTTGCACTGGCTCCTCCCACCTGATAAAAAGACAATTTTTCTTCCTGTATTCCAAAAATTACTTATAATGACCTCTAGTTTTCTTCCACTGCCCTTTAAAAGTTGTGATTCATCTTTATTTTTTTAGGTGACTTTTTCTTATTCTCTCCAACTACAATATAAATCTGGTAAAAACTGTTTCAGAACTTCATATCCAGCAACCACCCTGGTGTATGATGAATACTAAGTACTTTTTATACCTCAGTTGACGAACTTTTTCTGTAGAAGACCAAATAGGAAATGTCTTAGCATTTATGTGCCACATGATCTCTGTCGTTTGTACTTAGCTCTATGGTAGTAGTGCAGAAACAGCCACAAACTACACATAAACAAATGGGTTCTAATAAAACTTTTTGTGTATTTTTTTTAATTTTTTGGTGCTGAGAGCAGAATCCAGGGCCTCATGCTTGCTAGACAAGCATTCTACCACTGAGCTAAATCCCCAGCCCCATAAGCTAACACTGAACCCAATTTGTCTCATAGGCCATCAACTGCTGACCCCTACTCCCCTGCTACACAAAATGCCTTGGTCATCAAATTCTCTCAATTCTACCTCCATCTACACACACCTCAAATATTCAAACTTTTCTGATTTGATGATCATTAATCCCTACCATCATACAAGTCTTGAACTTACTCAGTCTTTTATATGGGATCTGCATTCATTTTTGTCCATCCTAAATGCTATGTTCAATCCAGGAGCAGTGTTTTGTTTAAATCACAAAAATAAACATGTCACTCCTGTCTTTAAAACTATGATACAGTGGCTTCCCAATGACCTTACAAAATGTGCTCTAAATTTACCATGACCTTCAGGGTCTTTCTCGCCTGTCCAGTCTAGCTCATCCACTCCCTGCTTTGTTTTCTCTAATTTAGCTTTCTCTGTCTTTTCTTTGCTGCTAGAACACACCAGGCTTTGTACTGCCTGAAGGACTGTGCACGTGAAATGTCCTCTCCTAATGTAAGCCAAATCCCTTGATTAGCTACATAGAACTCATCCTTTAGGTTCAAACATTTGTCTCTTTTCAGATACTTTCCTTGACCTCCTCCTCAGGTTATCTTGCTCAATAGTCTCATATCACTATTACCCTTGTCACTATTTAAAACCCCTCTTCCAGCTAGAATAAAGCCTCCACAGAGGCAAGGGGTGTGCTGTTCCCCCTTGTTTAGGGCCCAGTTCATTGAAGGCACCTCAATGAAAATGTGCCCCAAAATGAATAGTCATCAAGAATAATTCAGTACAGCAAATCTAAGAGGGCATATGCCTATACACACTGAAATGGGATCTTTAATTTTCCTCCAGAGTTAACTTTTCCTTATATCTCAGTAGGAATGAGCTTTAACTCACTATTAAAAAGGACATCCCATTTATGACCAACTCAATTTTCCATTTCTGGTACTAACAAAATTTACATCACCCTTTTCCTGGAGTCCCATGTATTTTGTACATTTGTGGTCCACATGTTTGGGGTAAGGACTGGAGCCAACTCGAAAAGAACTAAGTAGTCTTACCTTTCCTTAATAATAACGTTTGTGGCCTGAGAAACAGCATTTCATAAGATAACCTCACACTATAATAAAGAAAAAAAAAAGATGCAACAATTGAGGCCCATAGCCAAAGTAAGAGTTCACTTAAATGAAAAGAAGGAAAGGAAGGCGAAAAAAGAACAGAAGTATAGCAAAGCTAACAGAGCTTAAGCTTCAGGATCACAAATTGCAGGTCACCAAAAAAAAAAAAAAAAGATACATAGGTCATCCCTCCCATTTTAAAAATAAATTTGAAAAGTTATTCAAATCAATTTGTACAGGCTGGGGATTTAGCTCAGTGGTTAAAGTGCTTGCCTTGCAAGCACAAGGGCCCGAGTTCGATCCCCAGCACCAAAAAAATAAATAAATAAATAAAATAAATAAAGTGGCAAATCAATTTGTACACATGGACCTTTCCCTAACTTTCTTTTTGTTTGTTTTTTGTTTTTTGTGGTGCCGGGGATCGAACTCAGGCCCTTGTGCTTGCAAGGCAAGCACTCTAATCACTGAGCTAAATCCCCAGCCCTTCCCTAACTTTCAAGTTGCAAAGGTAGATAATATTAAATACCATACTGCAGGGAAAAGGGACCCCCCCACACAGGTAGGGAGAAAACAGGATAAAGGCCCCAGGGAGCTTTTTAAAAATGAATAGGGAAACTTAATAAAAGTAGTTTCTGTCTTCACAGGTAGACTGCAGTTAGGTCAATTAAAACGACAAAGACAGAGAAAAGAATTTATCAAGAAGAGTTAACACTGAGGAACCCACAAATTAAAGACCAGGAAAGCCAGCTCCCCTCACCCACCTGACAAAACCCAAGGGAGGTAAGAGCCAGCTAAGACTCTTAATATGTAAGGCACGCACGCACGCGCGTACACACACAACCTACAAATACACATGGATACACGTTCTCACTTTAACATCAGTATAGTATTGCACCAGACACACGCGTGCACACATGTCCTCGTTACTTAATCATTAAGTCTACAGCTGCCTTACAATAAGCTCCCCCCACTTCACTTATTCATTAAAAAGGGGCAAGAAGAAACCAAAGGAACAGAAGCAATGTTTAGGTTAGGATCAAAGACAGCGGAGAGATGGACAAGCGCGCACCAGGGGGATGGAGAGACATTATACCACCTAAATAAAAGGAGGTTAGGATAAAGCTCGGGGGCTTTCAGTTCTCGTGCCTCCTACCACTTCACGGTAGCTGTTTATCCTCTTACTTTTCCATCTTTTCTCCCTTGCCTTCGTTAATTCATTTACTGAAGCTAAGAGTTACGCTCCCCGCCACGGCGTGTTCCAGACAAGGAGCGGTGCGTGCAGCCCACCCTGCTCCAACAGTATGAAATAAAATGGTAGCTACTGATACAGTCATCTTGCCTGAGAGGCACCGGCAGGGCCAGACAAGCACTTTTCCCAAGCAGAGGGCGGGGCGGGCAGGATTGGGCTTTGGGGCTTCCTTTGAGACAGGACGGCAGTGCTATCCGCCGGACTCGGATACCGACAACCTGCGACCCGGCAAGGGGTGCCCGTCTGAGAGGCCGAGCTACACAAGCCGGGCCCCGGAACCCAGAGGAGCGCGGGAAAGCAAAACCTCAGTTTACAGTCGGGCCGTTCCCGGGAGCCAGGAGCTGGGCTCGCAGGCCCAGCGGCAAGACACTCCCACCGGCAAGTTTTCGCGCAGGCCAGCACCGACGCGGTCGCTCTCCGCTCCCCGCGCACTTCCGCTTCCTGCCTCGGGGCGGCTGGGAGCGGAAGTTGCTAGGACTCCGGCTCTGGCGACCGGAGGCCTCCTTAGGTAGCAGGGGAAGGAATGAGTCGGTGCATGTCCGTTCTTTGAAGAGATATTCTAGTTTCCCTCTCCAGGAACTGAGCCTACGGTGAGGTCCAAAACTGCCTGGAGGCTGGAGCTGCAGCGGGGCCTAAGTGCATGGGCAGGCTTTAGGGCTGGCGAGCGGGATAGGGGCTGTGTTCGTGAAGGGTTGGGGCGAGACTCCGCTGGACAGGCGGGGCCGCGCTGGATAGGCGGGACTGCTTGACTGGTCGGGGATGCTGAGATCTAACTTTCCCTCTCCTGCCTTCCCTTGATCTTATGCTTTGTTCCATTGGTTGAACCCAGTGCCCTACAAAAACATTCCTACATCAAAGGTGGGTTGTTGTTTTCCGTCTAATTTATATTAAAAATAGGAATATATATTTTATTCTACAGTTTACTTCCCTCACTAGAAATAAGTCACGCACACCTATTCAACATCATACAAAAAAAAAAAATCATCATACATAGGTCTCACTCTTCTTTTTAAAATTTACGTATTTTGTAAATATATGTAACAAAAATATATATGTCCAGTTTTGTTATCAGGGTAATACTAGCTTCTGGGAATGAGTTTGACACTGCTCTTTCCCTTTCAATTTTATGGAAGAGTTTGAGTAATATTGACATTAGACTGTTCCTGAAGTTTTTGGAGAATTCTGGAGTGAATCTATCAGGTCTTGGGCTTTCCTTGGTAAGGTTCTTATTACTGTCACTGTTTCATTGCTGTTACTGACCTATTGAGGGTTTTTATATCTTCTTCATTGAATTTTAGTAGTTTGTATGTGTCTAGGAAGTTCTCCATTATTTATAGGTTCTCCAATTTATTGGAATACAAGTTTTTAAAAGTTCCTTATAATCCTCAGGCATTTAGCAATATCCATTGTGAATTCACCTTTTCATTTCTGATTGCATCTATAGGGGTTTTTCTTTACTTCTTTTGGTAAGTTTGATTAAGAGTTTTTCAATCATGTTTATCCTTTTAAACAACCTATTCTGCAGTCATTAACCCTATGTATGGTTTTACTTTTTAAATTTTTGTTTTTATTGGCTTATATTTGCAGTACATAATGATTACTTTCCTCATGGGGATTGGTACATGTACATAATAATTCTTAATTCTTTCTTCATTCATTTCCTTTCCCTCCGTCCTCCTCCTCCCATCTCTATTCCCCTTCCCTTTCACAAAAAGATTTATCTCCCTGTTTCCTATTATTTTTTTTAATGTGCTCTTCAGTTTTGGGTTTTTTTAATGTTTTGGATATCTTATATAAGAGAAATCATGGAATTTTTAAGCTTATGTATCTGATTTATTTCACTTAACATTATAGTCTAAAGGTGCATCCACTTTCCTAAAAATAATTGAAATTTATCCTTCTTTTTGGAAGAGTAGTGCTCTGTTGTGTGTAAATACCACACTTCATTTATCCATTCATCTGTTGATGGCCATATAGGCCACTTCCAGTTTTAGCGTTTGTGATTTGTACTGCTGTAAACATGGGTATGAATGTATCACTCTAGTAGGATGTCTTTAACTCTTTCAGGAAGGTACCTATAAGGAAACTTGCTGGGTTGAGTGGAATTTCTATTTTTGGTCTTTTGAGAAATATTGATACTGATTTCCATAATCTTTGTACTAGTTTACATTCTCACCAAAAATGGAGAAGAGTTCCTTTTCTTCCATAGCTTCACCAGTATTTATTTGATTTCTTGATGATAATCATTATTCTGGTGTAAGTTAGAATCTCAGTGTTGCTTTAAATTTGCATTTCTCTAGTGGCCAGAGATGTTGAACCTTTATCCTTTTTCATGTATTCATTGGCCATTTGTACTTCTTCTCAGAAGTGACTGTTCATTTTAGCAGCCCATTTTTGGATTGGGTCTTTTTGGGGGGGGTTAGTTTTGTTTTTTTTTTTTCAGTTCTTTATATTTTGTAGATATTTGTCTCTAAGAAGTAGCTGGAAAAAAATGTTTCCTGCTCTGTAGGTTGTCTCTTGAATCTCTTGGTTGTTTTCTTGCCGTGCAGAAGCTTTTTAATTCAATATGATCCCGCTTGTTGATTCTTCATGCTACTTGTGCAGTTGTGGTTTTTTTAAAAGAAATCCTTGCAAACAACATTGTCTTCACGAGTTTTACCTATTTTATCTTCCAACATATTGTTTTCTTTTTTAATATTTAGACCTTTAATCCGTTTTGAATTTATTTTAGTACGTGGTGAGAGATCTTCTGCCAGTTTTTCCAACATATTTGCCAAAGAGGCTATCTTTCCTCCATCATGTTTTTGGCCCCTTTGCCAAAGGTCAAATGGTTGAATACGCTTGGGGTTGTTTGTGCATTCTCTATTCTGTTTGATTGACCCACATGTCTGTTTTTGCCCTAATAGCATGCCATTTCTATCACTGTAGCTTTGTAATGTAACTTGCAGCCAGGTATTGTGATGCATCCTGCTTTGTTCTTGTTGCCCAGGATTGCTTTTGCTACTCTGGGTCTTTTCTGGTTCCATATGAGTTTTAGGGTTATTTCCTCTAGTTCTTTGAGAAATGCTAGTGGTATTTTCATTGGGATTAAATGAAATTTGTATATCAGTTTTAAACTTGTATGTCAGTTTTAGAGGTATGGCCATTTTGGCCATATGTGTTCTGCCTATCCAAGAACAGGGAATATCTTTCCATTTTCTGATGCCCTGTTTGATCTTTTTCACAGTGCTGTAGTTTTCATTCTAGAGGTCTTCCACTTCCTTGGTTAGGTTAACTCTCAAATACTTAATTTTTATTAATGCTATTTTGAGTGATTGATTCCTAATTTCTTAATGAGTTCATTATTGGTGTACAGCAACACTATTGCATTTTGTGTTGATTTTGTGTCCTGCTACACTTCTGAATTTGGTTAGTAATTATAGGAGTCTTTCACTGGAACTTTTTGGGTCTTCTGTGTAGACAATTTTGTCAACTGCAAGTAATGATGATTTTATTTCTTCCTTCCCTATCATTGTCCCTTTTGTTTATTTTTTTCTACTTCCTGATTGCTCTGGATAATGTTTGGAGAACTATATTGAACAGAAATGGTGATAGTGGACATCCTCATCTTCTTTCTCATTTTAAAGGGAAAGCTTCCAGTTTTTCCCCATTTAATATGATGTTTATAGTAGGGTTTTAATAAATGACTTTAACAGATTGAGATAATGTCCTTTTACACATATTTTCATGGTTCTTGTCATGAATGGATGGTGGATCTTGTCAAATGTTTTTTTTTTGCGTCTATTCAGATGATTATGTGATTTTTATCATTTGCTTTTCTTTATATAATGTATTACATTTATTGATTGTATATGTTAAACTATCCTTGCATCCCTGGGATGAAGCCTAATTCTTCATGATGTATCAACTTTTTAATGATTTCTTGCATTCTGTTTGCCAGTGTCTTCTTGAGGATTTTTGCATCTATATTTACTAAAGAGATTGGCCTGTAGTTCTCTTTTTTGTGGTTCTCTGTCTGGTTTTGGAATCAGAGTACTGCTAGCTTTCCAGGAATGACTTTGGGAGTATTCCTTCTTTTTCATTACAGAGTTTGAGGTGTATTGGTGTCACATCTCTCCTGAAGCACTTGTCAAATTCAAAGTTGAATCCATCAGGTCCTGGGCTTTTCTAGTTGGTAGGTTTTTTATTGCTACTTTCATTTCATTGTTTTTCGTTAGATTATTCAAAGGTTTTATATCTCCCTGGTTCTGTTTTGGTAATCATGCCTAGAAATATACATCTGGAAATCTATTGATTTGTTTTTAATTCTACAGTTTATTAGAGTACACATTTTTCAAAGTAGATACTAGTAATTTGAATTTTGACTGTACTGATTGTAATTTCATCTTTTTCATTTCTAATTGTATTGTTTTGTGTCTTTCCTTTTTTCGTAAGATTGGATGAGTGTCAATTTTGTTTATTTTTTGAAAGAATCAGCTCTTCAATTTATTGATTTTTTTTTTGTATTGTCTCAATTTCATTATCTTCTGCCTTGATCTCTATACTACTGTTTCTTGTACTACTTTGGATTTGCATTGTCGTTGTCTTTTCTAGGATATTGAAATGTAGGGTTAGGATTTATTTGATCTCGCTCCCATTTTCTGATTGGGGATGCACAGCTGTAAACTTTTCTCCTAAAACTTCTTTCAGGAGTTGGAGATTTAGCTCAAGTGGTAGAGTGCTTGCCTAGCAAGCACGAGGCCCTGAGTTCAATTCCCAGCACCAAAACAAACAAACCAAAAAACACCAAAAAACAAAAATCTGCTTTCATTGTGTCACCTAAGTTGTAGTTTGTTGTACTGGTATTATAATTTGACTCTAGAAACTAATTTCTTCCTTGTTTCTTCTGTGACACATTGATTATACAAGTGTGAATTGTTTAATTTTCATGTGTTGGCATAATTTTTGTAGTTTCTATATGCATGGGATAATTTTGATTCCTTTAAATTTCCTTATGCATGCTTTATGGGCTAGCATGTGGTCTGTTTTGGAGAAAGTCTCATGTGCTGCTGAAAAGAATGTGTAGTCTGTTGGCGTTGGTGGATCACTCTGTAGATGTTTATTAATTCCATTTGGAGGTTTGGTTCAGCTCTGCTATTTCCTTGTTGATACATTTTCTACTTGATCTATTTGAGACAGTGGGCTTTTGAGGTCCCCTACTATAATTGTGTTAGTGTTTATGTGATCTTTTATGTGCAAGAGTATTTGTTCCATGAATTTTGGTACATCAGTGTTTGGTGTATATATGGCTATAATTGTTTTTTCTCCCTGTTGAGTTATCTAGATGTCCCCCCAAAGCCTCTTGTGGTCATAGGTGGGGCTTTTCAGAGGTGGCTGGTACTTGCGTATCTGAATGTGGATTAAGGGTATGTAAACATGTATTAAGGGTTTGTTAACTAAATTAGTCCATTGATTGGTTTAGCATAGTTCTTGGTGTGGATAATGGGAAGGCCCACCCTGGATATGAGTGGTACCACCCAAAAGGTTTGTAACCTGGATGGGATAAAAGGCAAGAGGGGCTGCTTCCTGTCTGCCCTGTCATGGACTGTTTCTCCTCTGCCATGTTGTCCTGCTTTGGAACCAGCCACTGATGGACTGAAACCTCTACAAACTGTGAGCTAAAGTAAACCTTTCCTCCTTTAACTTTGTGTGTCAGATATCTTGTCCCAGCAATGAGAAAAGTATCTAAGATAGAACCCGTACCCTGCTTCTGACATTTTCTGTGAATATCTGGGGCAGACTTGGTAATAAAATATATTCCTAATAAAATCTGTCCTTTTTGTCAATTGGGCTCTGTATTAGCATAGTTACAGAGGGTTTCAGTTAAGGCCCACAGAAACAAAGTAGGATTTTTCTTTCCTGTCCTGGGTAATTTCTCTAATCTTTTCATAATCTTTTCCAGTCAGTTTACTCATACATTTTCTTACCTAACCAATTAAATGAGTAATCATTTTATCAACTTCTGTAGGGTGTGATTTTAATTTAGTTGGCCCTTTTGGCACATGAGTATAACATTGTACAAGAGCTACATAGTTCTGGGTGTTGATATAGGGCCATAAAAACCTGGACATATGGGATTTCTGTCCACTTTCCTTCTTTCTTATAAAATAGATCAAACTGGAAAATTAAAATTTAAGGTCCCATTCACAGGCCCTGTCTCCCCACCTTCTAATTTATACTGACTCCATGAGTTCCAAAGAAAAATCATCTTTTTCTTTTTTAAATTCTCTTTTAAAATGATCCCAATTTTACAAAATACAACCTACAGGTGATGTTTCAGGAATAGAGACTAAGTAACCCATACTCCAGTAAGGTGCACTGGATGCTTTCAGGATTTCCCCTGTGTACTTCTGAAAGAGATAAAAGAAAAAAATGGGCTGTAAGGTCAGGCTGCGGAAGCTACCCACATCATCCTTGTGCCATGTCACCATGGGGTGTACCCTAAAATGGGGTTGCCTCATATACATACTCCAAATAGGTCAGGATGCATGTGCAGCCTGCCCCATTTCTCAATGTCAGAACTGCCTGGGAGACAGCTCTACCCTGTTATTGTAGAGTCAGAATTGCCCTGGGGAGCAGCTCTGCTGTTTTTTGTCATGTCCAGAATAAGTATCCTTGCTCCTGGAACATGGCTGTTCCAACCTTTATCAATAGATCAGGAAAGCAGAAAAAGAAATTTTATACAAAAGTTGGGCTTTTCTCAAAAACTTACCCCAAAGATCTTTATATCTAGGGACCTGTAACATACATGAGGGACTCACAGAGGGTTTTAAAAGTTTGGAAATATCATTTAACAACTGTAGATCACTTATCGGGTAAAACAGAGACCATGTGCTTCCCATGTAGTGGGACATACTAGACTCCTCTACCTTCCAGTTCCCTACCTCTCCCTGGTAACTAATGCCAGAAAAAAGAAGCTACAGGGTTTGTCTGATGGATGAAAGCTTGTGGGAGAGAAGGGGCAAGGAAGGCATTGAGGCTTTCCAAGGGGGAAAAAAAGAGGGGAAAAAAGCAAGCTGTTGGCCTCCTTTTTGGTTTATAGACTTTACCGTGTCCCATGGAGAGCATCAGCTGTCACCTGATCGACACTCGAATCTGCCTGGTTTAGGACATGTTCCCAACCACCCAAAAGGGAAGTTGTGGCATCAAGCAGACAGAACTTATGCCCTTTGCTTTTTAGAGAGTGTGTGAGAGAGAGAAAAAAAAAAGCAGTTTAGAGAACCTCCCTGAGACTAAAACATTTAGGTCCCCACAGATATATATATGCTTTTTGGAGATAGCTTCCTTCAGTGTGACCTGGAGAGAGTTTCCCATCCCGATTGCGTGAAAAACTTTCAAGACACTGGATGGGGCTCATTCTTATTTTGTGCCTTCCTGGGCAAGCAGGATTTTTCAGAATCTCATCTAATCTAGGGACAGGGTATGGTGCTAACCTAAAGAAATACTTAGTGAGGCCACTGCACATCTTGGAGAGTGTCCCCTGACGTCTCTTCCCATTTCTGGTTAGAGGGAGTACATGACTCTTGTCTTCAGTGCTTTCAGGTACAAGCACTCACTTCTTAGGGGATTAGGAGTCTCTAACTGCCAGAAAAGATGAAAAGAAGACCATGTGTCTAAAGAGAGAGAGGAAAAAAGTGTGCTTGAGAAGCAAAGAGGTTGAGAGAAAACTGCTTCAGAGAAAAAAAAAACCTACACTTAAAAGGCCAAGGCCTTGGGGGGAAATGGAGACAAAGAAAGAAAATAAATAAAAAGACTTTTAGCTGGACTTATTAAACCAAAGTTACCACCATTCTCAGCTCAGAAATGGCACTTTCTTTATTCAGTTTTAAATTAGACTATTTTTTATTTTTTGTCTTTGTTGTCCTTTCTTGAGAAGGGGTCTCACTAAATTGTCTGTGCTGATCTTGAACTTGCAATCCTCCCACCTCAGCCTCCCGGAATGCCATACACTTAGGCTGTTTGTTTGTTTGTTTTTTCCTGAGATAAGGTCTCACTGTGTAGTTCAAATTGGCCTCAAACTCACAGTGGTGCTTCCTAAGTGCTTGGATTATAGGTGTGCCACCACGTCTAGCTGCCTTTTTTTTTTTGCTTTTTTTTTTGAAGTAGGGTCTCACCAGTCCATACTGGCCTTGAATTTGAGATCCTCATGCCTTAACCTCAGCCTAGGATAGTAGGCATGTCCTAGCACACCTGAGTGGTCCATTTTGAGTTAAATTTTTGGTAATTTTATAAGAAAGGAGTCCAGAATTCTTTGCATGACTCTCTTTGTTGCAAGGACTACTTCTCCCTTAAACATTCTTTATGCCATTGTCATAAAAAAATCGACCAATCCTGGCTGGTTGCACACACCTTATAATCCCAGTACTTGGGAAGCTGTGGTAGAAGGATCACAAGTTTGATGTGAGCCTGAGCTACATAGTGAGTTCACACGTGACCCTCATTGTATAGCAGGACTGTCTTAAAAAAAAAAATAAAAGTGGGGGGAGACCATATGAGCCTGGGATAGGGCTCAGTAATAACAGTACTTGCCTGTTGTGTATAAGGTTCTGGGTTTGGTTCCTTAGCACTATCCTGTCTTTAAAAAAAATGCCCATAAATCCATAAATGTGGGCATCTATTTCTGGACTCTCAATTGATTCCACTAATCTGTGTTTCTATTTTTATGCACACTACTTTGATTACTTTAACTTTGTAGTAAGTTTTAACATCATAAAGTTTTAGTTCTCCAGTATCTTCAGGGTTGTTTTGTTTAGATATTTCATTCCTATATTTTCATATGAATTTTTAGGGCCATTTTATCAATTTCTGAAAAAAAAAGCCTCTTAAGGTTTTGAAGAGTTGTACTGAATCTATAGACTTAATTTGAGGGAATGTTATTATATTTACAATTACAGGTCTTCAATTCCATGAATATGATGTCTCTCCATTTGTGTAGGTCTTCAGTTTCTTTCAAAACTGTGTTAGAGTTTTCAGAGTATCAGTATTTTTAAAAGCTACTCAGGGATTCAGATGTGCAGGTAGGGTTGACGATCCCACCTTTAGCAACCACGAGTCACCCTAATTACATTAACACTTGAGATGTGAGTTACTAATCCCCCACTGCCTGCCATTTTACACTGACTCAGGAATTCACATTCTTTCATCTGAATGAGTCACTCTTTTAGGGTTAGAATTTGTTCAGTAACTGTATTTATTATAGAGACTGTTTTCCCTACAGATGTATCTTTTACAATGCTTGTTGTTGCCATTCAGACATTTCTGTGGTAAACAAGGACTGAGACTAGTACTCCTGTCTTACCATACTCCCATCCCTCTTAATACTTTGGCTCCTTGAAACCTATATTCTTTGAGAAAGGATGTCACTGCCAGATAGCTGGAAGGAGAGCATCCTGTTACCCATTAGCAACTATCCAGGGCAGAGACTTCGTACCTGCCTCAATTTCAATAACCTCCCAGGCCAGCATTTAATACACTTATCAGGCACTGGAAGAACCATCAGCATTTGTCTGTCCTTGTCACAAGGCTCATTCACAGAGTCTTGTGACAAGACTGGTAAACAGAGAAGCCTGGTAGACCAAAATAATTGTCTACTGGCTCTAATGTACAGCTTGGTTTGATTCATACCTTCATAATTTATGGTAAAACATTTTCTATGGATGGAAATTTATATTGAGTGTAAAAAGGCTTGCCACACTGTATTATCCAGCCAAATCCTCTACTCCTGAGCTATGCCCCCTGCCAAGCATGTATTGTAAACAAAATTATACGCATGCTTGGGTATTTAAAGCTAATTCTGAGATTGGTATTTTTCAAGCCCTTTAGAAGTATACCATTGCTTTAACTTACTGGCCATTTCATCTGTTCATAAAAATAAGGCCATCCATAAACTAGTTTCAGAACTACTTTTCTATAGCAATGAAGTGGAATGGTGGATAGTACTTAGCTTTAAGCCTGTTCTAAGGATTGAATCAAATTTTCTATTTGTATATATGCATGCAAATGTGTGTGCTTTGCTAGCATTAGCCCAGTTAATCTAGATTAGGTTTTATGACACATCTAAAATGTAACTATTTGCTTCAGTGATATATCACATAAACCACAAATATTTAATGAATCCTTAGGTAGATAAGGTTTTAATTATCAGTCCAATTATTTAAATACAGGATGACCAGAAATTTGCATATTTTTCATTAATTTTTATGAGATAATATATCAGGAAATATAAAAACAATTTTATCACATTTATTCAATACAAGAATTGACTGGTTGACATGACACCTGCCCAAGTGATGCTTGGATTGTCACTATGTAAACACACACATTGCCCAAGTGACAGTTGGGGTAACTGGTAAGTGGTTAACTTGTCCAGGGTAGATTGCAGTTAAATAAGCAATAAAAATTAATAATGCTGCTATCTTTATTCCCTTTTTAGGCTATTACCATTGTGCTGGGGTTCTTGATCACTGTTACTTCTGCTTCAATAATTATTTTTGCTGCAAAGACTTGAAGAAAGATGGACCAGTATAAGTCCAGTATTTTGTGGAACAAGGAACACATTTATGATAAGCTGCCACCTACTATCAAAAAATGGGTAAGTGTAAAAAAAAAAATCACTTTCACTCTTTTATGGAATCCCTAGTTTTCTGTTCTTCAATTTTTGATGCTTTGTTAAGTCTGTGCTTAGAATTGTCAACTGTGTATGGTGCAAAAGTTGCTTTTAGTTTTTACTCTGAATTTTAACAGAATGAGAGAGAGGGTAAAAATCAGGTTTCATTTTTCTTAAGAAGTAGATCTGGGCTCTGAAAACAAAGGCTTCCAAAGAAATCATGCAGAAAGAGGTTGGCATTTGCAAAATTAAAAAAAAAACCTCCTTTCTCCCACCTTCTTTGATTTTTCTGCTTATCATCTTGGAGGAAACACTATTGTTCAGGGTGCTGTGTTGGGTCAAGAGATGTTTTTGGGAATGGTATTGGATGGCAGTCTTTTAACTTTGTTACGCAGATGACACCATGGCAAATCACAGTGACTAATTCTGAACTAACAGTTACCTATGAAATATTTCACTGAAGTGGAGAGGGTGATTAGAGAAGTTTTCAGTTTTGGTTTTGGTATATACCAGTAACCTCATCAGGCTTCCTCTATATTGTGATTTGCTGGAAGCCCAGAAAGTCCCTCCAGAAATACCTCCAAAATGAGTGTTACTAAATGGTCTTTAGAGATGTTTGGAATGAAATTTTGTTTTTGTTAGGATGCTGTTAGAAGCAACCTCACTGTCATCACAGGTTTCTTTGACCAGATTGATTTCTTGCTGTGCAGGTCAGCTGAGCACTGAACACTGGTTCCAGAGTAGGTTTGTTTTTGGCCAGTGTGAGTGGGGTGTGGAGTGGCCTGTGGAGGAAAGTTGATCATTAGGTACAGGGCAAGGATGTTATCATGAAGGCTCCTTTAACTCTATAGAGCATACTAAATGTCTTACATTTTAGGAAATCTAGAAACATAGATAAAATTATATAAGGAGAAAAAAATAGCTATTTTAGGAAAGCAAGGAAGGGCCAGGCATGACCATACATCCTTATAATACCAGGCACTCAGGAGGCTGAGGGAGGAGGATCACAAGTTCAAGGCCAGCATGAGCAACTTGGCAAGACACTGTCTCAAAATAAAATAATAAAAAAAACCACTGAGATTTAGCTCAGTGGTAGAGTTCTTGCTTAGTTTGAGTAAGACACTAGGTTCAATCTCCAGTAATACTAAAAAAAAAAAAAAGGCAGAAAGGGCATGGTTTTTGCTACCAAAATGATGTTTACAATGTCCCTGCCTTTTTACTTAAATCCCTCCTTTGTTACCCCTGTGAAGAGTGAAGTTGTGGGAGAGTGTTTGCTTTCCACCTTTAGCTCTTAGTGAGGCCACGTGTATGCAGGGTAGGGAAGTCTGTTGTGTTGGAGGTGATGATAATAATGAAGCTGAAGGGACTAGTTGGTTTTTTTTCTTTTTTTGGTGGCAGTGCTTGAGATTGATCCCAGGGCTTGACTCTTGAGGAGATAGATACGTCTAACTTGATTTAAACATTGTACAAAGTACGCTTATATGAAGCCATCCCATATACTCCATATAAATATGTGCTTTTTTATGTATAAGGTAAAAAAAGTTCTTTAAGGTAGTATTTTTACTAAACTTCCACTCTGAATCCCTGTAAATTTGCTTATGAATGTGCTGTTTCCAAATGGACTCCATTGCACCTGTCTAGTGATAAATGTTATACATCAGTTAGCCTAGTTATACTGTAGAAAATCATTTATTTAGTTAGCTGTTTTCTACAGGACAGCAAGGCTAAATGATGTATGCATATATAACTTTGATAAATATTGAGGAATTGACCTTCATGGGGTTAAATCAGTTTATACATCTATCATGGATATATGACGTTATCTTGATTCTTACATGTTTTGATGTGTAAAGGTCAATGTTTATGAGGCATAATTCTGAGGTAGTACTGTGTACTTTTCACAAATGACTGAGCATTGTAGATATGACAAGCCCTCTCTTACCCAATTAGGAATAAATGTGTTCCTTCCCTGTTCTGTTATCTTGATTATATAATTAGAGGTGCTTTCAGTGCTGCAAGTCAAGTAATCCTTCCTTTGTGACAAGAGTAAAAACTCTAAGCTGGGTGCAGTGAGCCACCTGTAGTTCAGACCGTTAGGGAGACTAAGGCAAGAGGATCACTTGAGCTCAGTAGTTCAAGGCCAGCATAGACAGCACGGTGAGACACTCGCTTTAAAGGGGGGGAAAAAAGGGCAGCTGGGCATCATGGCACACATCTGTAATCCTGGCATTCAGGAGGCTGAGATAGGAGGATCACTGTGAGTTCGAGGTCAGTCTGGGGTACATAGTGAGTTCAAGGCCAGGCTAAACTATATCGTGAGACCCTGTCTCAAAAAAAAAAGGCATAGAAAGCCTTAAAGTTCTTCATATTAAGCAAACTTCTTCACAATTGCCGTGGGTTATTTTACTACACACAGGTCAAAAAACCTGCCGCTGCTGACTTTGTGTGTTAGTGTAGGCACATATCCCCTTCATTGTAGGTTTCCGTTCTCAGATAGACTAATGGGACTGTTTGTGCTCCCTTTTCTTCCATGCTTGATGTATAATGTTGGCTTTTCTGCTTCTAATAGAAGCAATATATTAGGGAGGTAGAATATCAGGGTTTGAATTCCAGCCCCCCTGCTTTCATTGTGACTTTAGGCAAATGAATTCTGATATTTTTAATCAAAATGTAAAAGAGGTTTGGTTGGAGGTAGTGTCAGGTATTGTTGTAAAAGCACTGATTCCAGTACTCACTGGAAAGCGGATTAAGACCTTTGGAACTTAGTTTCCTTGTCTACAAAATCAGGCAGTATTATTTTCTCTGGCTCTCAACTAATCAAAGATGCAGACTAATCAAAGATGAGAAAATGGACAAGACCGGTAAAAGTGCAGAATAGTTATTGTTAGTACAGTATTTGTAGTATTTGTAGTGATGCGCTTGAGTAAGGTTGCCTGCCTGAGAGTGTCTAAAGTGTAAGCACCAATGTATAACATTGGTTGCATATAAAATTGGCTTACTCTTGCTCATTCTGCTACACACTTACAGTAAAGACATGTTTTCCTCAAGGGTGCAGCAGGGAGGCTGTGCCATGTCCTTTCCTCTTGCATACAGATATACACAGAGGGAGTTAAGTCTGCTTGTACCAGGTTGCTGGAAGAGGGAAATGCTGATAATGAACGTTAGATATATGACGAACTTGAATAGCCTTTCAATTTTCAATCAGTACATGCAGTCTTAAATGTAAACTATTGGTATTGTAGGCCCTCAGTCTAGGGAAGACTATACAGTGTTCTCTATGGAACAAAATGGACCTGAAGTGGAAGCTGCTTTTCTGACTTTCAAATGCATTTAGGTGGTCCAGTAAGCCCTGACTGTGCCAGCACCACTGTCAATGGAGAGCAGTGGGAAGACAGACCAGGACTTCCTAGGAGCCAGGACAGAGTTCTCTTGGAGGAGGTGGAGCTTATGCTAGAGATACTCCCTAGCTTATGCTTAGGGAGTGTCTGTGTCATTCTCTGCTGTCAGGAATTCCTAGATTTCCAGCACTAAGAGTTAATGTTTCTAAACTCAACTGTGTGTGTTAGGAATCATGATCTCAACAAGGCACAACTGTCTGCAACTGGGAGGAGAATTGTGTCCTAACTCAGTGGCTCTCAGACCTTTGGCAGCAATCAGAATTCCCTGGAGGTCTTGTTTCAAATCAGTAGACTCTGGGTGATGTTGATGCCCTTTATAGGTACTACTCTGAGAACCACTGCTATCTGTTGTCAAACTGCATCTGTCACCTTGCGAGCCTCGTTAGCATGTGAGCTCACGTATGCGCAGGTCTCACGTTTGCATACAGCATGCCCTGCACACCATACTAGAGTAAACAGAGGTTCAGAACTCAAATGATGTCTAGCTCAGGCACAGAGGACTAAGGCATTTCATGCCTTCCTGCGCACTAGTTGAGGAGCTGAGACCTGACATACGTGTGTATTGAGCTAGAGTATAGTTTTCACCAAGTGTAAGGAAAAATGAAGCCTAAGATGGCCACACTTTGGCTCAGGCTCTGTGTGTGGGAGGTGATTTCCAGTGGACATTAAGTTCAAGTCAGCGAGATTTCAGCACAGGCACAACTCTTTAGTCTCAGTAAGTAACCGACATTGGTGCTGATCAGTGTAAATAACTTACATAACCAAGGTTGTTACTGGCACATGGCTACTACTAGGTATTTTGGTATAAATGCAGACTGCCATGAGGGCTGGTAGGAGAGTAAGGACTGCTGTGAGAATGGGCTGGGTAGCAGGTAAGTATACAGAGTTGGCGGCCACAAGTGCAGCTAAACAGATGGACTATGGCTAAGTGGCTGAATAAAAGATGTTTACTCCAGTATACATTCTGCATCCCTTCTTTGGGCTGCCTGAATCTCAAGTGAACCTTTCCAGTCTGGACTGGTGGCAGGACACAAAGATTTCCATTTTTACAGCAAGGGACCTTGAATGAGATAGTTGATAAGATTTACTCAATGAGTGTAGACTTCTCACCTTCTCTCCTCCCAAATTGTAATAATCTACTCCTTTAGGGAGTTTCAGAATTCAGCTTTGCTAGTCTGAATTACTATTTCTGTGGGCATTGTGCAGCTGCGGAAGGTGTAGTGTGTTTGCCAAGTGCTCAGTGCCATGAGAGCAAACTTTATTCATCAGGCTTATTCAAACCTCCAGTCAGGGAATTAGTAAATGTGGGAATATTTGCTTTCAGATGACCAAAGGTGGAAAAATCCTTGAAGAACTTGCCTGAGACAATTTTGAGTTTTGTGTGGGAGCCAACACCTGTAGATGTAAAAATAAATGAAAAACGGGAAAAACCAGTTGGAGCACTTACTGTTGAGACCATGGTATTGTACAAGGACATGGACCAGTGTAGGTGGGATGGGCAACTAGTAAAACTGGAAATGATAATTGAGATTTCTCCCACATGCTTCGGGTGTTTCTTCTCTTCACTTGTCAGGAAGGAAAAACTCTTATGAGGATGGTATTCTTGTGCTCTGACCTAAACAAGACCAAGAATTACTGTTTAGTAACACTTTAGGATTTTGTAGGTACACTTACAGATCTGTAAACAATTTTGAATGTAATGCAAAAATTGTCTATTTTGTCAACTAAGGACGTACATTTTTGAGCAAGATTCCCACTTATGGACCAAAAAGAACATGGCTTTTGTCAAGTATATGACTATAAGCAATACAAAAGGTAGCCACTTAACAAAACAATTTAGTAACTTTTATAGCATATTAGGACAACAATAATGACTGACTATATTATACCAGGAGACTTATATAAGGAAATTTATATAAGACTAGTTTCTGCAGCCAGAATTGCAAAACAGAGCTGTAAGCAGATTTCTAAGTATATACGAACTTGCTAAGGCTTAATTTTTTAAAAATATTTAATCCTAACAAGAAGGGTGAACAAAAGAAATTATTTTGAAATATTTGAAACTTTATTTATTTTTTTTTTATTTTTTTTTTGGTGCTGGGGATCGAACTCAGGGCCTTGTGCTTGCAAGGCAAGCACTCTAACCACTGAGCTAAATCCCCAGCCCCCATTTGAAACTTTTTAAAAGTTTTGTTGTAAATTCTGTTAAGAACAGATCAATATGAGGGGCTGGGGATTTAGCTTAGTGGTTAGCATGCTCGCCTTGCAAGCACAAGGCCTTGAGTTTGATCCCCAGCACCAAAAAAAAAAAAAAAAAAAAAAAAAAAAGATCAATATGTTAAGTCTTGTTTTAAACAAAGATACTAACATTAACCCTGTGTATTAATTTTTTAAATGTTTAATATTTAATAGTATAAAACTTATGTTATTGACTCATATTTGTGTCTTAAACTCTGTCATATGTATACGTAAGCACTGTTGAATTAGAAAAGAAGATTTAGTATACTTGAGGTAGGAAAACTCCAAAGTCTTTGCTTGTGAACTTGTATACAAGGCTTTTCTGTAAAAAATAATTTGATGTTAAAATGAAAAAAAAAAAAAACAAAACCTCACTTTAACTACTTAGTTTAAGCAAAGACTAGACAATAAAGGAATAGCAGTTTTTCAATTACAGAAACACAAACAAGCCTTTTAGTATCTCTTAAAACTATTAGTATTGGGCCACATAAACCCATTAATAGACCAGTTAGGTCATAGTTATTAACCTTTTATAGCAAAAGTTTTTTTAAGCCAACTGTTACTAGAATATTAAATGACTTGTGCTTTTATAAATTATTACTTTAGGATATCTTAAAATCACTTTGAAACTGATTCTTTAAAGCTCATTTTTAACTTGTTGACTTGTAGTTTGTCAAATCTCCATTAGATACGTGTTGTTCCACTACAATAGTTACTCAAACTTGTTAAAGGACTAGATAACTTTTGATCTTATATCAATGTTACAAATACATATCTACAAAAATTCTGTGAAATGTATTTAATGGAACCAAATACACCATTTATGGGTTTTAAGGAGGAAAAACCATGAATTGATACTTGGCAAAAATTTTTAGCATTTTAACTTAATTATGAGTAACTCAGGCATTTAACTTACATATGTAATTTAATTTTTAACAATTACAACTATATTACCTTCAAAATGCAAAACATCTGAAAAACCACAAGTTATTGACTCCTAACAGTTTTTTTGCTGAGGAGAAAAAGATTTATAAGTTGTAGTTAGTACCTGGAAAATGATAAACATAATCTACAATGGAGTGCTATTTTAAAATCTTTGAAGAGTTTTCTGGGTCTTCGGAATTTAAATATTTACATTGACCCCAGTGATTTATTTTTTATTTAAATTTTTATGTCACCAAAAGCAAACAGTTCTGGATACAAAGGATGTCCATATGTGAAAATTCACATTGGAAAACCCTAAAAGATACTTCACTAGAAAAAAAAAAGATACTTTACTAGTCATAGGCATTTAAAATGACAAAGCTCAGAATACCTAGAAA